>JARJLG010000312.1:0-86694 GCA_029448575.1 Mycena maculata
GTGTCTGTGATAGCAGTACAGCCGCAACCAGAGGTGTCATTTCAACACTTTCATCCTCAAGGTTGGGGAGACGAGACAGAGCATCTGCAACACAGTTATCTTCCCCTTTGACATAGTGGATTTCATAGTCAAAGTCAGCCATATACATGGACCAACGGGACTGTCGGCGAGACATATCTTTCTGAGCCTGGAAATATTCCAAGGTACGATGATCTGTCATAACCTTGAAAGGGACATTGAGTAATGAACTTCTCCATTTCTTCAGTGCCTTCACTATGGCAAAGAGTTCCTTCTCATGTACAGGATAATTCTTTTCTGCTGCCTTCAACTGATATGAGTCGAAGGCAACTGGGCGAGCAGTTTCCCAAGTCTCTCCAAAACTCAGAACTGCACCAGTGCGGCGATCACTGGCATCTGTGGTGACATAGATTGTCTTTGTGGGGTCCTCATAGTCAATAACAGTGAGACAATCACGACCAATGACCATATTTTTTATGGCCTGGAATGCTTGCTGGTGTGCATCAGTCCAGACAGGAAAGGATTTCTCTGCCTCCTTGGTTGTTAAAGGTGTGAGATGAGATGTATGATCTGCTAGCTTGGGCAGAAAGGTTGCAATATATCGAACTAGTCCGAGGAAACCTCTGACATCTGTAGCAGACCTAGGCTGAGGCCATTGCACAATTCGTTCCACCTTTCTAGGATCGGCAAAGATTCCCTGGGCAGAGATAACATGTCCTAGGAAACTGATTTCTGTTGCAAAGAGTTGGGACTTGCGAGGATTACAATAGAGCTTGGCTTTGCGGAGTGCCTCAATAACGAGCTCAACATTCTGTGTATGTTCCTCAATGGAATCAGACCAGATGATAATATCATCCACATAGACATGACAGATTTTCCCAATCAAGTGACGCAAGGCTTCTGTAACACGTCTCTGATGAGTTGAGGGAGCATTACAACCTCCTTGAGGCATTACTAGCCACTCATATAGTCCCCATGGAGTTCGAACTGCAGTAAAGTGGACATAATCTGGGTGGACCCGAGTCTGGAAGAAACTGTTGGTCATATCCATCTTCCCAAAGATTTTCCCTCGACCACAATCTGCCAGAATATCGTCAATTCGTGGGAGAGGAAAGGTATCTCGAATTGTGTTCTTGTTCAGTTCCCTGTAATCATTAACCCAACGAGGATCAATGGAGGGATCTGGAATACCACCAGTATATTTTGGTACCACAAATGCAGGTGAAGAATATGCTGAGGAAGATGGACGCATTCGACCAGCAGCAATATGTTCATCAAGCATTCGCTTCCATGAATCCAGATTTTTCCGTGCAGGCTGGTATGTTTTCCCCTTCACGGTGATTGAAGGGTTTTTCAGTCGGATACGATGTAATATATCTCCAGGGAGATCAGCAGTATTGTCTGGTAAACGGAGAGGGAAAACATCGGCATGTTTTGTTTTCAAACGGATATCCTCATCCTTGAGAAGTTTTTGCAAGTCAAGGTCATCAATGCGATTTTTGACCTGCAACATAACACTGATAGGCAGGAGGGCACTAGAACCAAATGGAACAGGTTCAGATAACACAGGCTTCTGTTTTGGCTTCTTTGGAGTTGGTGCTGGTACAGTCCATTCTGGTGCCCACTGACGAGGTGGATGAGTTGGGTTATTGAGTAGATCAAAGCCAGTGCGTTTATCAACTGCAGTTCGACATGCAGAATCAATGACAATATTTTCCCCAGATAGAAATGGCATTCCCAATATCAATGGTATACATAGACCAACATTAACCTTAGCTCTGACAACCCTAGATGTCCAATTCCCATCTGATGATGACACCTTCAACTTCACATATTCCCTACAGCTCAATGGTGATTCTGATAGTGATGATAGATTATCCTCTTCAGCGGGAAGAGGAAATCTTCGAAGACCAAGCTGTTTGACAAGCTTGTCGCTAATAACTACAGAGGGGCAACCGATATCCAGCAATGAGCGAACAGGAATAGGAAATTCAGAGACAGAAGGGCCAGACAGGGTGACATTGGCATAGAGATGGGGGACAGTCAGAGGGGGCAGAACATACCCATCACGGTCAGAGTCAGATTCTTCATAATCTGCATCAAGAATATTCTTGGGAGTGCGAACAGCAGCAGCTGGTTCACGTTTAACCCGGAGAGTTTTTCCGCGAGCAGCAGCTTGGGCTACAGCATCTGCCTGTGTGAGAGTATGGTAGGTAGCTGCATCTGGGAAGTCACCATCGCAATTCAGCGTACGGTGTCCAATGTAGAATTTGCGGCAACGGCGGCAACCATCATGAAGGTCAAGGAGAACCTTCTCTGCATCGGTCAGAGGGGGACACTTGAGATTGGTGTCCTTTGCAGGAGGTGCAGTGAGTCTTGAAGCCAGAGATGGCTTTGGTGAGGAAAGACGCTCTGCTAAAGAGAGTTTCCCCTTGGGAGATGATCTGGCTGGCTGAGCATCAATAAGCTCCTGCATGCGACCAGTCTCAAACTTGAGACGGTCATCACGTCCCTTGACCTCAGAGATCCAAGCATTGAGTTCTGTGGAAAGAACTGGCTCTGTATCAAGATCTGCCTGAAGAGTGGCTGTAAGGCCAGCATCCAGAATGTTCTTCAACTCTGGGTTGGCAACAGCAAAAGTTGGTGCAGCCTGTGAAAGAATAGCATTGACATTCTGGATGTCATACAGTTGTGGACAAACAAAGTCCGCCAAAAAAAAAATCGATTTTTTTGGCCGAGATGAAGACGCCAATCGATAGATCTCATCGAGGGCTTCACATCGGTATATGAATCATGTAATTCTGTCGAGCCGTTGTGCCGGAAAGTGCCATTTATTGTTGATGAACCGTCAAAAATTTGGCCACCGGCTAAAAAGCGTGGGAAAAATATGAAAAAATATGGAATCGACGCGGATTCTCAAGGCGAGTTTGATTCTAAAAAAATTAAAAAGATTCATCGAGCGGTTGTTGCGCAAAATAATAAACATTCCTTGATCACATGGTCTGTCACCAGGTTGATTTCCGTGATGTTTCCGACAATACCCCTGCTTTTGTCCATTCTTATACCCACACTGAGCTTCCAATCGTTCCCACTCCATCTTGTCCTCTACTCTCATGGCCACCCGTCGTGGAAGACCTGCTAAACGTGCCAAGAGAAACATCTCTGGTCTGAAGAATCAACCTAGGCTGGCATCTTCACCGGAGAGTCCTACTCGTAGTCCCAGTCCAACTGACACTCTGGGTGACTATTCTGACACACAAATTCCTGACGATATGGAACTGGACAGCATTATGTATCTTGAGGTTGACACAGATCATGATGACAATGACAATGAAGCAGACTGGGATGAAATTGCAGAGAAGGAATTCAACAATCGTTTACTTGAGATGGTTGCTCAAATGGAAGAGGATAGATTGGATGCCGAGGACGACGACTGGATCCCAACAAAGGATGCTTATGAGGCTCAACGCGCAGCAGATAGACGAGTACCTGGAGGTGAATTAATTATATCCAAGTTAAAAGCCAGTTGTAAATTTACCCTGTTGACAGGCCGTCCAAAGGAATATATGAAAGGCCCTGATACAGCTAGCAAAAGACCACGAACTCAACGAAGATATGCAGCAATGAATCAAAAACAGGGAAAACTTGATGGTTTTGTGGTTCAAGGGTCAGCACCCAAACCTAGCACTTTGCCAGAATCAGATCTTGAAGTTGAGGCTGATCTCAGTCTCAATCTTGGTCTTGAGTCACACTCTAGTCTTACTCCAGCCTCAACAGCTCCTCAATCTCGAGCCCCTTCTCCTGGTCAGACCATCCCACAGACACGATCAGCATCAGTTCTTTCAGTTTCCAGTGGCCATTCAAGTCCACCACTAATTGTGGTAGATAACTCAGATGAGGAAATGGAGGAGGATGACCCAAACAACTGGGACATAATTATTGATGATATGGTTGGAGGAGAAGACCAGTCAAGCTCCTCTCCTACAGCATCTGGATCCTCCTCCCACATGGCTCAACCTGACCAAAGTGGTGAGAAAACAGTGAAGCTGCAAAGTTGGCATGCTCTTCGGGAAAAAGTGAAGACCCATTTGAAGAAAAAAAATCTGCCACTCACACAGTACAACCAACTTCTCATCATCCGGAATTTTGCTACTCTTCTCATCAAGGGGTTGAAGCGCATCCAAGCCAGCCTTGAAATTGCACGTCAATGGCATGAAGGCGGAGGCCACTATTTTGCACGTCGTGTCCGAGCACTGGTACGACACTATCAGATTTTTGAAGAGCTTCCTTTGGAAACAAGAGGCGGAAGGGCAAACACCAAGTCACTTCTTAATGATGAATCTGTGCAAACTGCCTGCCTTGCTTGGCTAAGGGTACAAAAAGCAGGTTCTGTAACTCCAGCAAAATTCCGTGAAGCAGTGAATGCGGAAATTCTAGCCTCTTTAGGAATATCACCTAAGAAACCAATCAGTGAGCGTACTGCTCGACGCTGGCTTGTAAGACTTGGATATCGCAGAACTCTGATTAAGAAAGGTGTCTACATGGATGGCCATGAACGGGAAGATGTTGTCAAGTATCGCACTGATGTGTTCTTGCCAAAGATGGCAGAATTTGAAGCCCGCATGACAAAATATGAGGCTAAGGTTCTGCCAGCCACTGAACCAGGAGGCAAACCAGTGACAGTGCTGGAACCTGTTGAACCACAACTCCCACCTGGAGTCAAGAAAGTTATTGCCTATTTCCATGATGAATGTTGTTTCCATGCTCTTGATTATATGCGGTCTGCATGGCTTGCAGAAGGACAGACTGTCCTACAAAAGAAAAGTCGAGGTCGCCTGATCCATGTCTCTGATTTCATCACAGAAGGCACTGGCCGATTGGTTGAACGGGATAAGAATGGAAATATCATTGATGATGCTCGTGAAATTATTTACCCAGGCTCCAAGGGAGATAACTGGTGGGACACAGACCAGCTGATGAAACAGATAAGACGGGCAATTGCTATCCATAACAAGATTCACCCTGGGGTGACTGCGCTTTTCATTTTTGATCAGTCCTCAGCACATGCCTCACTTGCTCCTGATGCACTTCGTGCCTTCGATATGAATAAATCAAATGGGGGGAAACAACGGAAACAACATGATACCATTATTCCAGACTCAAATCCATCGCCTGCACAGAGAGGCAAAGTTCAGAAGATGACAACTAGCAATGGAGAAGCCAAAGGGCTACATGATGTGTTGGTGGAACGAGGATTCAATGTTTCCAAGCTTAGAGCCAAATGTTCCCCAGTTTGCCCCATTGAAAACACTGGGTGTTGCATGGCCCGGCTCTTGAGCCAGCAAGAAGATTTTTTAAACCAGCCCTCTCTGCTTGAGGAGGTGATCACTCAAGCAGGCCATGAATGTATTTTTCTTCCCAAATTCCACTGTGAGTTGAATCCCATTGAAATGGCAAGTGATTTTCTACATGTCCATACTTTGCTTGAATTGAAGTAATTTACACAGTACTGGGGATGGTGCAAGTATCGCTACAGGCAAATCCCCAAGACCAGCTTTGCCGCATCAAAGGAGTTGGCATTGAAATACCTGGATGCTTGTCCAGTTGAAGTTATTCGGCGGTTCATCAATAGATCATGGAGGTTTATGAGTGCTTATAGGAAAGGGCTTACAGGTAAGGCAGCAGAATGGGCAGTGAGGCCACAAAAGCAGCACCGCGCAATCTCGAGTACGGCGTTGGCAGCAATTGAGGCTGTTGTAGCTGATGCATGATGTAATTTATGTAATGTGGCTGTGCAAAAAACCCGATGTTCGCCAATCGCCTCAAATCACAAATCTGAAAATTGGATCTGGGCCAAAAAATTGGCCGCCGGCCATTTCTCGTGGGAAAAACTTCGGAGGTGGTTTTTTGAGCTCTTTGAGTGAATCCGGATCTGATGTGCATAAATTTGGAGCCAAAATAATTCTAGATCGGGCTACAGATCACTTGCGGGCTTTGTTTGTCCACAACTGTAGGCCCAATCTGCAAATTTCTGGTCAAGTGTCATTTTTGCACCTAGCACCTTGCGGCGCATTTTGCCTTCCCATCCCTTCTCCAAAACCAGGGTTCCAAGTTCTGAGATATAAGCATCCAGCTTGAGAGCATCTATACGGGTCTGGCTAGCCATGTACCACTTCTCCAAGATGGGCTCGCGCATCTCATCTGCTACAAAGCTAACCAAGTCATCGGCAGTACGCTCCTTGCAGTTCTTGAGATATTTCTGACAAGCACGGCGCCACATATAGAGGATCTCGGGAGTGATAACTCCTGCCTCCAGAATGGGGCAACGATCAGATTTGAGATGTGTGATAGTTGCCAGGACAGGTTTATTGATCGGAGGTGTCATGCTGTAGCTGTCAATGTCAGAATCCGAGTCTGACAGCAGTAAGTCTGATGGTGGCAAAGGATCTGATGGAAGTGATAAGAATCTCGGGGAGCTCGGTGATAGTGATCGTGCTTCTCCTGGGGATGATGGAGCGGGCGCTGTGGTGACAGAAGGGTGATTTTGGGCCCACTTCCTGGTGCGGAGAGGAGTAGGAGTGGATGGAGTCCGACGAGACAGTGTGGAGGCTGTCAAAGACTGGAGTGTGACAAGACAGTGTGGAAGCTGTCAAAGGCACCGGTGGGTATGTGTTCGATGTCAAAAAAAAAGTGAAAGGACGCCGGCAATGCGTCCTCACTGATTCAGACAGAAAGACAGGAACAGTGATCTAGATTGTCGTAGTGTAAGTGAAAGACAAGATAGGAATACATGAAAAGAAATAGTAACCTAGATTGTCGTAGTGTAAGTGAAAGACAAGATAAATAAGTACATCTGATGGAAACATTTAAATACTGGGATCATCCATCAAAGATGGTTAGTAATAATTGGACTGGGTTTCATCAATCACTGTAAGTAAGTCCCAGACTTACACGTGGGTCGCCGAGCCCTAGCAGTAAGATACAGCCTAAAGGCCCTGGATGTAGCCATAGAACATTAGGCAAAACACCTGGACCTAGCCAGGGCCTGGCTACAGCCAGAAAAGAGCATTCAGTGATGATTTCAGTAATAACTGACAAAATGAATTGCAGCTGCCTGGATTGAACCCAGACCACCTTAAATAGCATGATTACAAAAGACACATCAGAAAGAGACCCTTTAACCACTACACAAAATAGCTGTTCTAAACCACTTGGTGGCCCTGGCTAGGGTAAGGTACCCTTACCCTACCCAGGGCTGCTTATACCCAGATCTAGAGTTCGAAATTGTATGTTTAAAGCTTATTATGTGTGTTTGTTGTGTTTCTAACCCTAACCCTAACCAAACCTAACCACCAAACCCCTTACCCTAACAACAAAATTCAATATACCTAGGAGCTAACCTCTAACCTCTAACCTCTAACCCTAACCTACTAACACTAACCTCTAACCTCTAACCTCTAACACTAACCTACTAACACTAACCAGGCCCCTAAGGTGGGGCCAGAAGGTATGAAACATCTCTATTGTGAATTATCAGAGCTATGATATGGCCCTATGAATTTCATTCTCTTTCATTCCTTCTTAGCTCAGTTGGTTAGAGTGTTACTTACGCTTTCAATGCTTATGTAACCCTAAGGCTTTTGGTTCAATCACTGCTTCGGCCACTTTCTTATTTTAAGTAAATTTGGAAAAAAAGCTAGCCAGGGGGCTGGTAAACTCCATGTCTTTAGACAACGGGTTTGCTGGCTGTGTCCAGGTCATTAGGCAAAAACCTACAGCTACAGGTGGGTTGCCCCCTTGTACAACTCCAATCTTCCGCCCGTTCAGTCTCACCCGAGCTGGACGCCAATACGAACCTCAACCTCGAGGAACTTCGCCCTCGTACTACCTCAGAGGATGAAGAACTCGTTCCCCCTTCGGATGACGAGGAGCGCGACGCCCTCCCAGGACGCGCGACTATTTCTCCACCCGTCGTCCCTGAATCGGCACCTTCGCCAGCCCCATCTGTGACCGGTCGCCGTTGGAATTTACGCAAATGTGCCACCCCTCCTTCGTCTACGCCGCCTCCCGCAAAACGTGAAAAGGGAGGTTCGAAACCCAAATCGAAGGGTTCGAGAAAAGGGACCGCCGTCCGCAAGTCCAAGGTCGTCTCTTCGAAAGCTGCCTCGGACGTGGAGTGCAACGCCGACCCGGATTTCCATCCCGATCCGAGTCCGCCAGCCGGGGAGAAGAGAAAACGCGGCCGTCCTGCCAAACGAGGACCTGGTGCCCCCGCTTTTGAGCCAGAGGAGCCAGCACCTCCCATGGACAAGGTACGCCTTGTTGATTGCCTCAATCCAACCGGCCTCCTGGTAAGTTTCGCGAATTTCTACGCAATTGCTTATTTACGCGTAAATGCTGATTTTCTTCCTTTTCATTAGAAACGCACGGCCTGCTCCAATTGTTCGACTTTGAACAGGAAGTGCGTCCCATCAGCACTGCCTTTCGCGAAATGCGAATCGTGCGAGGCCCGCAAACTTGCTTTCTGCAACCACGACCGTCCCGCGCGCGAGACCTGGGAGCTTTCTCACGGTTTGACTCCGCTCACTACTTTCTCAAGTAGTGGTAAGTCTTTTCTTTTTCTCTGATTATATGAATCCCTTATCGTACTCCTTTCCTAGCAATCAATCGTGCCCTGAACGTGGTCTTGGATGACCGTCGTAGTCTCGAGGATTTGCAGGCTGGGGCCCAACGCGCCGAGGTTCGACTCATGCAGTCGACCTACGCGCTGTCCCAGATTGTGCGCCGCCATATCGAGGCTTTCGGTTGGCAGATGCTCGACACGTTATACAATGTGCCCGAGGAAACCGCCCTCGTTTTTAACGAAATCGTTTCCCACCATATTGAGGACGTGGTCGAGCCTCTGTATTCCCAATACCAGAGTGTCGTTGAAGAGGCTAATTACCGGTTCGATCTCCAACCACCAACCGAGGATCAGTTGAGGGCGTGGGAGGCCGAGTTGGTAGTTGCGTGGGATGAGAAGAAACGCACCGAGGCGAAGACTGCCCAAGATCGGGATCAGACCCCTGCTCGTACGTATTTCTTCCCTAGCCCACTTGCTTTCCTCGAATTCTACTCATATCATTTCTCATAGCGCCCGGTTTTGCTTTCACTCCTGCTCAACCTCGAGCTGGTGGTTCAAGATTCCCGGGCGCGCTCGACGAACAACATGAAGCGCAACGCGAAGAAGAGCCTGACGAACAAATGGGCGAGTGATTTACGTGTAATGAACTTCGAGGATAGCGTATTTCCTTTCCTCTTTTCTTTTCCGCGTAAATCCTGAATTTTTTACTACTCTCAAATATTATGAACAATTCGTCGTATGTCCTGTCTTGTAAACATAGACTTATCAATACTATTGAACTGCTCTTATTATTCATGCAACTTTTCAGTATTCCCAAGTTTTCCTGGACTTGGCATGATTCGCTTGTCTTTGAGCGAAGCGGAGCTACGGGGTACCGGATCATCAGGTCCGGTAGCCGAGATCCGCTTATTTTCCCAGGACGCCTCCGACAGGTCGGACTTCCTTATCGGGAAGGTGACGTTATTCTCAGGGCGAATTTAACCGTATCACTTTGGCCACACGTTAACTTGTTGCCAGTCATGTTTTTAAGGTTACCCGGGCGTGCTTTATTGAAGATGCGATCAGCTCTTGCTGATCCCATGCTACACGCCCAGGCTTCCCCTTTAAGGTGGTGCATAATAAAAGGACCTGATTTACGCATAAATAGGTTCTCTCATTTTCCACCTCTTTTATGACCGAGCCCGGTCTTAAGTGGCGTCTTTTTCTATCCCCCACTATGACCAGGACAGAACACTTCCGTTATCTGCTTAATCCTTGGACCGACGAGAACCGTCTCCCAGATATTCCTGCCAGCAGCTTTAGTTCTACTGAATCTAAAGTCCGGGCGATCTTGACTTGGGACATGGTAGGTTATTTACCCTTCCCACCGGCCCTCTTCTATTCTCATCTCGTTTTAGCCACTCCAGTGTAATTCTTGTGTTCGGTTAGGCCGTCGTTGCACTCGGTACTATTGGACTAGTCCTTGTGCCGCTTGCCTGGTTTCCGGCGAAGCTGACTGCACTCTTACCAACCGCATCGAGTTTATGAAGATGGTATCTTGTTTGTTCTCAGCCGTTCTTTGGGCTAGTGACACCGGTGCATCCTTTTTGCTATTTTTCTTTAGCGAAAGTCCTTATCCTCTTTTTAGACGATGATGGGGTCTCTCTGTTCTTGGCGAACCTTCGTGAATCCATCCGCCTGTTCGAGGCTACCACCAACGAGGCTTCTTCCTTCCAAACTCAGGGCCTTAGCGACGTTCTTACTTCAGCTCATCTACCTGGCCTTAGCGTTGCCGAGCGCCTTACTTATGGCCTCAACTTGTCTTATCGTGTGGCCTCTGCCAACCACTAGACGGCTTAGTTTCAGATAATTTTAGCTTTAGTGTAGTCACTGCTTAGTTCCCTTTTACTCTGTCACACTTTTGCTTCCACAGCTCTTCCGTGATTTATGGGATATAATAGTCGAAATTATTCCATAGACAATTCTTGTTGCGTTGTTTCATCTATTTCAGCAACAATGTGCTTTCTGGTCCAGAGGCTTAACATCTGATTGCTCAAATGACTGCTCCTAGTATCCTGCCATGTGCTTTTCTTGCGTTTTCTTGATCATTTTGTGTTCCAATGATTCTGATTCAAGAAAATTGCATGAATCGGATGAATTACGTATTTACGCGTAAATCGGATAATTTACGTGTTTTACGCGTAAATCTTTTGTCTCGGTTTTTAGTCATTCTGTCGTACTGGGCGTGTATTACAGCTTCCCTCCCCTTTTCATAGATCATAACTGTCCCCAGTTATCCTGGTCTGTCATAATCTCTTATAGGTCCGGTTAAATTCCTCCGAATTGCATGGTCAAGGCAAGTTTTCGCGTAACTTAACATATCTTAGCTGGATAAATTATCTCCGTCCTTAATCGTTAAGTACTCGTAGGTTACTTGGTCATGGTCAAACGGAATGGATAAAAGCCTCGCATTTTTCACTCCATACTCCAGCATTTTCGACAGCTATCCCCACCTCTGCTCTAATATCTCATCTATGGCGCCCACTACGGTTCCCAAGCTTACTGCTGAGCAGCATGCTCGTATTATCGCCATTGGCAAGGCCATTCGTGCCACCAACTACCCCAACAAGGAAGAGCAACACGCCTTCTTGGACGAGAAAGTCTTTGAATATGTTTCGTTGTCCTTTTTTTTTTTTTTTTTTTTTTTTTGTCTCTGCTACCACTGTCTGATTTCCTGATCTTTGACTCCCGCAGGATTCGAACATGGCTCATTTGAACCAAATCACATTCGAGGCCGCACTTTTTGACCCCGCATATCAGCTCAAAAATGCATATCACCCGATCCATGGCAGTGCCCCTGGACCAATTCCCGGTCGTTATCCTGTTATCTCTGACATTTGTGTCAAGATTAAGGTAGAGCGCAATCATATCAAGGCAGGTGTTCTCCTTGCGGAGAATAAACATAGGTTTAAACTCGAGGAGGCCCTTTGTGTTAAGGACGCTCAGGAGGCTGAGGCCAAGGCCGCCAAAGAGGCTGCCAAGGCTCTTAGAACCGCGGCTTTAGCGGCTAAACGGAAGGAAAAGGTAAAGTTGATTTACGCGTAAATCAAACTTTTCACTTATCATGTCCTACCGCCTCCAGAAGAAAGCGCAGAAGATCAAGAGCAAAGCTACCGTTGAGGACGACGATGACTCTGTCTTCGATGATGCGGACCTTCCTCCTGAGGGATCTGGCGAGGCCGATGACCCTATGCTCATAGATGCCCCTGAACCGGTACGTTTATAGTTGATGCCTTACTGGCCATCTATCTTGATGAGATTGATGCCCTTCAATTGCAACTCCAGTCCCTCGTCCTTGGCGCTGGCAACGGTCCCACTCGTCATGGTCAAGCCTAGGCCGCGCCTGATGGTAATTCTGTCTGCCCACAATACTTGTGGAAAGAACCAGTACCATTTCTTCGCATCACCCCCAGTTGCTTTATAAAGCGACTGTCGCATATCCCAATGTCCTCTTTCTATTGGACCATTCGCAATTGAATTGTAAGGTGATATTCTAATCCCTATAATCCCATACTTCGCGTTTAACCACTTCAGTGCGGCAATAAACTGCGGAGCGTTGTCGGTTACTATCCATTTGGGACAGCCCCACCGGCAGATAATATCTTCCAGTAAGAATTTCCCTAATGATTCTCCGTTGTCTGCCCTAATTGGCCTACCTTCCAAATATCGAGAGAGAGAGCACCTTGCTGAAACCACATTTTTATAATTATTGGAGGGCGTTCCCATAATCATTACATCCGTGTGTATTTTCTGAAATATACTCGGAGTCATGGTCACAACAGGCGGGATTTTCAAGAGTCGTTTCTGTCTAAGTTGACAGATATGGCATGAATCCATAAACCACTCCACATCTCTTTCCATTTCAGGCCACCAAAATCTTAATTCGATCATAGATTTTGTTGCGTAAAACCCTTTATGTCCCAGAGAGTTATGAGAAGCACGCATCATGTACATTCTATGCTCTTTTGACACAACTAGCCTATGTGTTGACCCATCCCCTCGTTTGTATAGCCGCCCTTCCTTGCTTAGGAAGAAAGGTCTCGCAAATCTCATGAGCTTTTTATACTGTTTGTTGTCCATCCCTTCTGGCCTAACCATAGGGTCGTTCAGCCACTTGCTTACTAGAGGTAATCGCTTGTCCTGTGCTATCCCAGTATTACTCCTGTGCCCTTCTGGATATGGTTCACGTTTCTCTGGGTCATCACGTAATTCCATCCTTGGTAAGAGTAATTCCTCTTCGGGAGGGTTAATTAGCATATACTGAGGCATTATTAGTCCCTCAGCTGTGTATGCCGCTTTCACCGTAGTCGAAACTTTTTCTTCCTGGATTTCCGTGTAATTCAACTCTTGATCGAAATCATGTACCGTAGCCGCGGTTCCTTCCATAGATTGAAGATACCCTCCTCGTATATCAATCTGTTCTTTGAAATCGTCAAACTCGAGGGGCTGATCAATTGAATAGTCCCAGTCGGGGTGATTCTCAGGCGTGGGATGAATATCGATAAGTCCATCTTCTGGATTTATCCATACTTCGTCCCCTGGTTGAGCCTCCCTTCTGGACAGACCATCTGGTGGGAAGGTGGCTCCTTTGACATGCTTCAATGTGAAGTGGAACATCAAGATTTGCTCAATCCATCTATTGATCGTGGCGTTGGGTCCCATACCCGGGTTGTTTAACATTCCTTTTATGTACAACGTGTCGGTTTCCACAACTAGCCTTCTACATCCCAATAACCAGTACTGCATAGATTCTAGAGCTCGTTTCAAGCCATATAACTCGCGTTTTGGCTGTGAGAACCGGGCTTCCCGCTCGTTTAGAGTGATTGACCCGAATTTCGCGTAATACTGTTTCTTCGAGTCTATTGGATCAGCTTGGTAAATCTGAAGCCCAACTGCCATCCAAGACGTGTCTACTGCGAGATAAATGTCAGAGTCCCATTCATAATTCAACGGCTTCAAACATCCTGCCGTCAGAAGCACTTGTTTCATCGTTTCCATGGCCTCTATCTGTTCTGGTCCCCACACAAATTCTTCAGTGTCCCGATTTAACTTCTGAATTGGTTGAGAGATTTTGTCGTAGTCTTTAACAAACATTTGCATAACCCCAATTGTTCCCAGAAATTTTCTAACATCTGATACATCTTTTAGTGGTCCCCATCTCATGATTACCCCAACGCGGTCAGTACTTGGCCGCCTCCCTTCGTAAGAACAAACATGCCCTACTACTACTGAGGAGGAGTCTGCGCATAAAATTGATTTTGGCCCCGATAAGGTGCCACCACAATATTTGATATGTTGGACTACGCGGTTCAAGTTCTCAAAATGCTCCCAGACAAAACGCCTGATACCAGCATTCTCAGGTATGGTTTCAAAATTTTCATCTTTATCTTGATACCTCGATCCTGGACCTCGTATTGGTACATCATCGATGTAAGGTATAGTAACATGCGGAATTTCATCCTGCAGGATAAATGTAACATCATCGTGGAATATTGGTACCGAGTTTGTCCAACCTTGGGGCAATTTTACCAACCTAAGGGCGCCAAACGGCGTCTGGAAGGTCGTAAAATCCCTAGATCCCTCGGCAATATCCCTATGATCATACCCTGAGTATAAGTCCAGGCATCCACCACATGCCCTACCTGCAAAGTGATTGGCAAGTTCATCTGTAGCCGGTGGAACTCCAGAATGTGCAATAGTTACAGCATTCAGAGGCTCCAGGGCGCGTACTAGGCAAATACTCTTGCCATCCTTCTTTATGACCCCGAAGAATTTACTTCTGTAAGATGCGTTGGAGGGTTCATATACTCCAGCGTCAATCTTATTCTTTATCACCTTACAGAATTCTTCCAACTGCCCCCCTTGGAATTGGTATGCTCCTTTCTACCCAAGTATTATGTTCTACTAACGGGAACTCAACTGGTGGAAAGAAGTCATGACGGAAACTGCCTCGCTCCTCTTCATTCCAAGCAAAAGCCTGATCTTGATCCATCATAAACTGGTGCATTAATTTCCGCTCCTCTGACCACAAGAATTCTCCTGCATGAAGCTTGTCTATAATTTCCTTCCGTTCCTTCGTATATCGTCTTGTTGGTCAATACTCTGAAGGATGGGTTTTTAAACCAGGCATATCTTTCAAAGGATCACCGATGATTTCTGGCTTAATCCTGTACGTATCGGGTAATTCAGTGTAGACTGGCCTGACTTTCAATCCCACTGGCTTATATTTCTTGCCAGCGAACACAGAAACTGATTCCTTCGGAACTACTATTTCCGCGTAAATCGATTCTGTGTTTTTCTCGCTCGTTGGAGCAGGATGTATGAAATCAGCCGACTGACAACATGCACAACGGACTTCCTGACTCAGGACATGGGTAGTCCTTACTGTTGAACCACTTCTTGAGCCATGGTAGACTTTCTCCTGGTCCTTCTTAGGGTCATCCGTTCCGTCCGCTTGACTCCAAGTAAAGACGTCAAATTTTGGTGCATTTTTCCCTCTAGAAGTATCAGGGCCCATATGAAACTCGTTAAACAGGGCTTTTGCCGTCCTGTCTTTACGAATCTCTTTAGAGGTCATTGACGCACTAACATACTCCTCAAGAACTTCCATTTCTGTGAACTGTTCTTTTCTAGGCTTGAAATACCCTTGTATTTCCAACTCTTTATCCTTGTTAAACCCGAATTTTAATGCCAGCTCTCCTCGTTCATGCTCTTGCATTAATTCATTGAAGACTGGTGAAAACCCGCTTTGGCTATAGGCGTATCAGCAGTCATTGCTGGTTGAATCGAAACTTCCGATTCTGCGTCTTCTGAAGCCGCCATTTGTTCCGCCATGATAACCAGGTCCTTGAATTTGATCTGGTCCCCTCTACGTTCAACTTTATTAGCCGCTGGAGCCGGAGCTAATCCAGGGAGTTGGTGTTTCAATAATTTGGTAGAATTAATAGTCAACTTTAAGGTGTCCGTGAACCCTTTCTCTAAGGTAGTCAAGTACAATTTGACTGCCTGCTTGTTCGTAATCTGAGCCGGAGCTAGCAACAATTTCGCCATCTCGGCCTGGAAATCCACACCAAAACGCCTAAGTTTGCCTTCTTCTAGGAGGGATACTCCTTGATATCGTCTGCAGATACGGACTAGCACACTCATTGACCCATTTTTGTCCTCTTCTATCTCTGGATAGCTCTTATAAATTTCTTTTAAGAACTCATCAAAGGTAGCGGGAGCATTATAAGTTGCTAAGCTTCTCCATGCTTGCTTCTTTGAGAATGGAACATAACTAACAAAGTGCTCTTTTAGGAGCTGCTCGTCGGTTATGCCTGCCAAGTTCAGGATTTGACGGACTTGGTCCACAAAATCTCTGAGCTCTTCATAGTCATCTGAAGTAAAGCTAGGTGCATTTTTATCCCATGTGTACGGAATTCTGAAATGGCCTGTGGTCGGCGCATTTTGGTTTGGAGGGTTTTGCAGATTTGGAGCATTAGCCTGGTTTGGCGCTGCCCCTCCTCCTGCTCCCCCTGGGTTCAACTGAGTTCCCATGAATGTATCGATAGCGGATTGAAAGGTAGTGTTTGAAATTAACGAAGGAAGAACTATTTCGTCTCCTTCAGCAGATTCGGGTGAAGTACCAGGTTGACTAGGTTCTTCTACGATTTTCGCGTAATTCGAATTCAAGCTTCGGTGAGCTGCAGATCGAGTTGTGGTCCGGTTTTTAGCCTTTTCACACGCTCTTTCAGCAGGTGATGGTCCTTTTCGCTTGCTAGGTAGTGGGGGAAGTTCCTCTGGAGTGCCGAAGCCCTTAGATTTCCTTCTTTCCGACCTCCTTGGTTTTATGAATGGAGTCTCAACCGATTCTGAATCTTCCTCGCTAAGATTCGGATTGCCCGCAGATGCAGAAGTTCCGGCTCGAGGCTGTCTCGTGCTGAAGGGTAGAATTTTTCCGTGGAGCTAAAGGCTCAACAACAGATGACTTCAAAGAAGTCCTTCACAGTGTATCCGAGGATAACAAAGTGGTATAACTTGGTTCCTTAGACTTTTATCAAGTCTAGAAATGCGCGATTGAACCGTTCGTGAATTCAATACAACACAAGACAACTATTTCAAAGAAATAGCTCAACTGATCCCCTCGCGGTGGGCTCCAGATGAAACACTGACTATCTGAACTAGCGTGAAATGTAGTGAAATGTAAATCAGCGCTTAGAGCACTAATAACACAAAACCAACACTGAACACAAATCCAAACAATAAACGGTGCGAGTACGGGTATCGGACCAAGTATTAGGTCTCTGGTTGTGCTAGATATAAGTAATAGCTATTTACGCGTAAATACTGATATGATTCAATTAGCCGATCTAGTGACTCAGATGTGGTCTAGAAGGTGCCAAGAGGTGTTTTATCTCGTGGGGTGTGTGGATTAGTCCTTAGACGTTGTTATCCTTTAAGTGTTCTCGGTCCCTTATGATTCTGTTCCTTGTTCTATCAAGCCCGTTTGCCTAAATCCTTATGAAACCCTTGCGAAACCCTTATGAAACCCTTATGAGTCTGTTCCGTGTTCTGTTTCCTTAAGATCCTAGCGCGAGATGTGATCCAACAACCAACAATATATTGACCGAAATAACTAAAAGAACTTTACAAGTTCCAAGAGGTACTCCGAATGAATACAAGGCTTCCCAAGCGACAATACCAGCTGAGCTGAGTACATCTAGCAAGAAGGGGTGAATTCACTGCCTTCCCTCTCTGAACCTGTCTGTATTTATACAAACGAGTGACACAACATGCAGGACTAATAAAATATAAATAGTACATGAATAATTAGCAATGAGCACGCAATGAATACAAATGGATAAATAAACGGTTAAATAGATACTTTGTTCCGAGACCTATGTTCTGATTTGATTCTAATCCCAGAGATGGCATCATATTATGATGTGGATTTTACCCGTGTCTAGCCCTCTCTGCAGAATCACGGTTAAGTGGTCATATAGTATGACTTGTGGTGCGGGAAAACGGATAAACTACTCCAGCACATGAATGATGGAGCTAGTGGATCAATCTTCCCTAGGCAACAACTGCGCTACCCAATCCAGACCTCGGTCTAAGCGTTGAATATCAAACATGCCGTGGATTGATCCGTCGGCTACTGCCGGACTGTTCGGGCCGTGTTCCACTTTCAGCAAAGGTTCCTTTGTTCGTTGATGCCCAGCTCCAGTAATGTACTTTCTCAGGTGTAATTTGTAGTCAGAATGGATGGTGTGTGTATGTCCTTGGTATAACACTTTATCTCTGTCCCAATTCGATCGAATGGTTGGACTTTGAATTACGCGTAAATACACAGCAGCTTCCCAGGCCGTTGACCCTCGTGGTATCGGTGACCTGACAAGTCTTTACTATGTAACTAGAGGTGTAGTGCCTTTAGCCAACAGATCGGACCTCTCTATGGCTCTTTATGGGCAAGTTATAGATAAGTTCTGGTTCCATCTTAGTAAGTGGAACAAGAACGCAGAAATTGGTAAATTTCAGGCTTGGCCATTTTGCATGCTTATCATCGGAGTGCCTGGAACGACGACGGCTGCAATGCTTTGGTGAACACGTCCGCAATGTTCTCTGCCGACGGCACATCGGCAAAGTGGACGAGCCCACATTGGACGCTGGGTCTCGATATGTTTGGCTCGCTGGTGGAAGGATGGGTCCTCCATGAGTATCCGTGCACCGTTGTTGTCGATGAAGATGACAGTAGGGTCCCTCTGCTCTTGATCTAGGCCGAGCAAGACATTCCGGATCCACACGGCTTCTTTCGTCGCCGAGCAGGCGGCCATGTACTCAGCTTCGGTCGAAGATGTTGCAGTGGTCGCTTGTTTCTTGGACATCCAGGAGACGATTCCGGACCCCAAAGAGAAGCAGTAACCCGAGACCAAGCGTCGCGTATCTGGGCAATTGGCATAGTCTGAGTCGGTGTAGCCGATGAGACGAGAAATTTCGTTCCCTCCGAGCTCAAGTTCGTAGTCCCTTGTTCCCTTGAGGTATTTGACAACGGTAATGCCCGCTTTCCAGTGTGCTTCCCCGTGGCCGCTGTTAAATCGGCTTAAGGTACTGACAGCGTGCATGATGTCTGGACGCGTGGAAACGGCGAGATACATGAGGACTCCCACAAGCTGCTGGTACGGTCCAGCTGCTGCTCGTTGTCCCTCCTCCTCCGATTGTGGGAGGTCGCGTTTGGTGAGTCTTGTGTTGGGAGGCAGGGGGGTTTTAACCGGATTCACATCCTTGCAGCCATATTCAGCAACGACTCGGTCGATTAGGGCTTTCTGGGACAGATATGCAGTGCGTTTTTCTCTGTCCCGTCGGATCGCCCATCCAACGATGAAATTAGTGTCCGCACGCGAAATCTGCCACTCCGTCCCAAGCTCCTCCTCAAACTTTTGCTCCTCCTGAACGCTGCTTGCGGCCACGGTAAAATCGTCCACATTCACGGCGGCAAAGACGGTTCCTGAGGGCCTTTTGCAATAGTAGATGCAGTGCTCGACGCTGAGTTGTGTGAAACCGATAGCCTTCATGCGTGAGTCCATATGCTTGTTCCACAGCCGCCCCCCTTGTTTCATGCCATACAGTCCCTTCTTCAGCTCCCACACCCAGTCCTCCTTGCCTGGCTCCTCGAAACCTTTTGGTTGTTCCATCCAGGTGTCCTCGTCGATGTTGCCATAGAGGTATGCTGTTTTCACGTCGATTTGTGTTAGTTCATAATCCAACACAGCTGCGAGGTGGAAGAGGATCCCAAGGGACTCTGCACGCGCCGTGGGAGAGGTCGTCTTTGTGAAGTCTTTTCCATAAATCATCTGGTGGCCAAGGAGGACATGTTGCGCCTTGTATCGGGACACTGCACCGATGAAATCATGTTTCGTCCGAAACACAAACTTGCCCCGCATGATTCGACGACCTTTCGGGACGGCTGAGCGCCGCACTAGAACGTAAACTCCCATCTCTTTTATGGATTTGAGCTCATCGTTCATCGCTTCTAGCTATTCGTCCGCAAGTGGGCTTGCGAGGGCTTCTTTAGCGGATTTTGGGTCGTCAGGATGCTCAAGATTGAGCTGGGAATCATCGGCTATGAGAGTGTGGAGGGTAATGGCATCGATTAGTGCGTGGGCATCGTTCTCGTTCGGTACGTGTCCTCAGTGCTTTGCCTCTCTGTTAGCTCTGATTCTGTTTCCAGCATCTTTGGCTTCCTCTACCGTTCGACGAAGTCTTTCATCCGCAGTTTCTCCTGGGACGCGGCCACTTCTATGGAGAGTAGGATCCACCTCTTCGGGGATGGCCACTGGCTCGGGGATGGCAACAGGCTCTGGTGGGAGGACTTCCAGCTCATCATCGTTGTCCTGTTCTTCCACCATGATGATGGGTGGTGCAGAAGTGGGATTTTCCTCCTCCTGATTTATGACTTTTCCCGGCTGAAGTGGTTTTGGTACAGCTTGGTGGGATTCGATGAATTCAACGTGGTAGGAGGTGATGATGCTGCGAGCGGGTTTGTAATAACAAATGTATGCCTTGGAGTTTGGGGAGTACCCAATAAGCTGACATTCTAGGGAGTGCTCGAAGATTTTTGGGTTATGCTTGTTTTGGATAAGCACAAACACCTGACAGCCAATTTCGCGCAGGTGAGAGAGATCTGGTTTCTCGACATGCCAAGCCTCGTACGGTGTCTTACCGCGTTGGTAGGTAGTGGGGCGTCGCTAGGCAATGTACCCAGCTGTTTCAACAAAATAGTCCCACAAACTTGGGGGCAGTCCGCAGGCCGAGCGCATGGATCTGGCAAGCTCGAATACAGTTCGGTGTCGACACTCCACCATCCCGATGTGCGCTGAGGTATATGGTGCCGTTGTTTGTAGTTTTGTTCCTGCGCGAGCTAAATAGTCTTTCATCTTGTTGCTTTTCAGTTCCCCACCATCTATGTGATATATGCCTACTTCCTCGCCGCATTCCTGGCGCCTTTCGTTTTCCCAGCGCTTCAATTCTGGAAAAGCTTGGTCTTTGGATCGTAAGGGTATGCACCAGGTCATGTCCGTGTATTCATCAACCAGTTCCATAGAATAAAGATTACGACGTTTTGACACCACTGCCTCCGGCCCAGTCAAATCCACATATACTACCCCCAGCTTCCTCATCCACCTTGCATGCATGCGCGTTTTAGGTACGGCTTTGCGGGTCTGTTTTCCGAGGATGCAATGTTTACACTTTGGGGGTAGTTCCGATAGATCAACTGGCATACCTGTCGCCATGCCGTGCTCGGCCATTTTGCGAATAGTGGAAACACCTATGTGTCCGAGTCGGGCGTGCCAGGTTTCCAGGCTTGCAGGGGGCATCTGGGTTGTGGCGATGTGCGCAACGGGCGGAACAATTGTTCCGTTGAGGGAATAGAGTTTCTTGCCATGGCGGCTTCCTCTCGCAACGACGGTGTTGTTCTTGTTGTTGGTGATGTGGAAACCAACATTGGTGAATGTTGTGCTGTGGTCCTCGTCAGCGATGCAGCCAACAGAGAAGAGCCGCATAGAGGCTCGCGGAACGTACAACGCGTTACGGAGGATGAAGACTTGGCCGTCATCACCGCGTATGTGGATGTCGCCCTTCGCGATGGCTTCGATGTAAGTTCCGCCAATGCCCCAGATCCTCTGCGGACTAATGGGCTGCAGGGTATAGAAATCGCCTTTGATGGGAGAAAGGGTCACGGTCGCACCGGTATCTGCGGCGAAGGAAGATTGCTCGGTTGCAGCGAAAACGACATGGCCACCATCCGCGAACATGGAGTAGTCCGACACGTTGGAGTTGTGGCGAGTATGATATGCCTCATACAGCGCTTCGACGTTAGAGGTGATGCCGTCAACAGCAGTAGTCGTGGTAGCGGCAGTGTCCGCATTGTCGTCGACCATGGTGAAGTAGACTGTTTTCCCATTCCCGTCCTTCATGGCGAAGCGGGGCTTTCCGGTGGGTGTGGAGGTGTTCACGGCTTTGTCGAGCTGTTTGGTCTCTTTGTCTTTACGTCGCGCCGCTCTCCGCTCGAGCACTTCGTCACGCTTACCCTCTATGGCTCCCCCTTTGCCCCAGCATTCGTCAGTGCGGTGTTTGCCGTTGCACGTTGTGCACAAGCCATTCTTCCCGTCTTTGGATCCTGGTGGGGACTTGCCCGGGCCTGTGCGGGCTGCATTCGCTCTCTCCTCTTCTTCCCGCACCTTTTTTGTCTCCTCCTCCCAACGCAGTTTGGCCTTCTCGAGAGACTGCACAATTTCGGCTGCTGTCGATGCTGTGTTGTCCTCGTATTTGTTGCGGATGTAGCGGAGGTCGGCCGAGAGCGCATGGAGCAGAATGGCACATGCGAGGTTGTCTTCGTTGAGAGTCGCCAGTTCGAAGATGTGTTTGCATATTTTGCGGATGCGCCCCGCTTTGCTGACCATCTCCCCGTCGTGGTCGATACGGATCGAGAGTACGTCATTGAGGAGCGACGTTTGGGTGGAAGATTTTTGACGGTGTCTGGTTTTTAGCTCTTTCCATATGTCCGACGCAGTGGCTATGGTGCGGCCGCGGAGATAGTCCTTCTCGGCGTCCGAGATGTGCATCCGTATGCCAGCCTGGGCGAGGTTATCGTTCTTTTTCCAGGTGGGAAGATCAGAGTGTCCATCTGCGGGTTTCGAGACTTCCCCAAGCACATATTCTCGGATCCCTGCGTACAGGAAGGCATTGAGCGTGCTTTCGGACCATCAGAGGTAGTTCCTCTTGTCAAAATCGAGGATGTCGAGGTTGCTGATTACTTTGGGTTTAATGATTTCAAGTGGCATGGTGGTTATCGTGAGTGCGGACAAAGAAAGTGTAAGGTTTTCGATGTCGAGGGGTGTTGTCATATAACGGGGGTAGTGTCAGGCGTCGTTGGGTCCAGCTTTCAGCAGCAATAGCCCATAACCTGTTAGAAGCTGAACCGTAGTTAATACAACTAAATCTAAGTAAGTTATGAGTTCTTGTACTGTCCATGGATAATGTCCTGGGCTTACCTCAGTACGTCGTAGAAGTACTGAGGAAAGCTTTGAGCCCGCACGCATCTCGTGCATATAGGCACGCACGGCCCAATCAACCCGTTGACAGGAAGTCACCGAGATTGCTGTGCAGTGCATCTGCTTCAACAACTAGAACGGGATCAGCGAGAGCGGGAGGTCAGAGAGGGTACAAAGAACATACTCATTGTACTTGAGCTTCACGCCCTTCCCTACGGCATCCTCGTCAATGGCGCATGCATCCGGAAGGATGATCTTTCCGATGGCTTTGAAGACAGCGTTTCTGGAAGTCCCAGATGAGTTCTATGGTGCAGAGGAGCGTCAGAAGCTGCTGGATGACTGTATGATGGCCTGCGTACCTCCGATGCATCCTTCTTGCCTATGATAACCAGCCTATGCTGCGGTTTTTCCACCCCCGCCAAGAGCTTATAGATCAATTCACCACCGTTTTTGGCCCATGGGATGGGTGGAAGCTCGCTCTTCTTCCTTTGAGACATTAATAGGATTAGTTAGGGAGGTATTGGGTATGTAGAAGGAGTAGAATGAAAGAAATGTCGAGCTCGAGACGGAGGTAAAATTAAAAAATGAAATCACGGCCGTGTGACGGGCCACATGACTCTAAGCCGCACGAGACACTAAGCCGCTGCGGCTTAAGACTTAAGCCGTCTACTTTGAAGAGTACTATTGGGAGGGATAAGCGGAGGAGGAAAAATCCCCGTACATTGGATGATAACAACGCAAACACAATGTATTTAGACTAAATCAAGTTAAAGACGCGTCGAAACACGTCCTTACACGTGAAGTACCACGAGACTTGAAAGCACGTGGTCTGCATTTTGGAGGGGGTCGATTGCGGCTGTAGGTGAGCAGCCAGCGTGGACGAGAGTCGAGTGGCGCGTACAGTTGGGGACAATCAAACACCGCTTATTTAATAGCACGTGAACCGTTCATTTTTGTAGAAATCTGACACCAGATTCAGATCCGGAGGGCGAAAAGGAGCCCAAAAACATACCTCCGAAGTTTTTCCCACAAGTCGTTGTTTTTCTCAATATTTTGGGCCGGTTGAACGGAATTGTGTGTACCCCTTTTGGCCCTGTGGGGGTACTTTTACTAACAAATCTCACATATCTGTATATTAGAACCATTTAGCAGCCAGTAGAAGCCACACCTGAGATACGAATGCATTTTTACGCTGTTTTCAGATCAAATAATTAACACATCAAATCATTTTTTTCCGAAGGAACAGCTCGATAGAATTGTTTGCTTTTGCCGGGATCATGACAAGCTCACCAAAAGGAGTCGATTGGTAATTTTTACGTTATTTTTGCGATTTTCTTTTGGCTTTTCTCAATATTTTGGGGTCGGTTTCAGAGAAATCATCGATTTGACAAATTCTGCTCGTGCCAATCTCTTCATTTGGGCCTTGATTCACATAGAAACTATTTCGTAGGTTTCCCGACGGCATTCCCCGCCCCTGGCATTCGACTTTCCAACGCATCCCAAATAGGCGGGTTTTGATTGTCCCCAACTGTAGACGAGACACCCGTTGATGCATTGATGATCATTGCCTTTTCTGGGAAGGGAGGGGTCGTGGGACTTATTAGCTGATCCAGAGATCGAGCATCGGGATTCGGCCATGGCTAGCCTAGTAGCTCATTTCCTGCGACGCCGACCCGACGCCGATGGCAGCGCAAACGTGAACGCAAGGACTGGATTCCAGTTGGTTGAGAGGTAAGTATTACCGGTAAAGTATCGGTTCATAGATCCTCTGAAGTCCGTTCTTCCACAGCGAGAATTAACCGTCTTTTTCTACTCAATTCAAACTCAACTGGAAGGCAATCAAGCTCTCGTTCAGTCTTTTGAAATCTGGGCAACGGGATTGATCTCGCAAATCAGCATCAGCCGCAAGTCTGCCTTTGCAATTGCTTTGCAAACACTCTCAGGGACCGCGGAATCTATGCCACGAGGAGCAACGATGGCGACAACGCCTCGAAGGCCGCGTCGCCCATGAGGTGTTTCCAGCGCTTACGGCGGGCTTTGCGTCGGTGCTGGGGATTCTCGTAGACTGCTTGACATTCGTCTACGTCGAGTTCCAGGACCCAGACGACACGGACGAGTGAGCACCATCTCTTTTCCTGTCATCTTCTTCCGTCCCCTCCGTTTTCATCGCACTCATCACCAACACGTTCAGGTATCATTTCTTGGAGAAACTGAAGCTCTTCCTGACTGAGCGCCCGCGCGCGCTGCTCCGCCGGAGACACGGCCATCCTCAAACCTCCCGAAAGCGCGCCTTCTGGACGTCCGTGATCATTACACCGATGGAGTCATGCATTGACAGAAGACGCCGCTGACGCTCGCGGGGCCGACATTCTCCTCTCGCGGGTCCCATTCTCACCACTGGATCGAGTATGCCCTCCTCTCGCGCAAACGGACGGCCACTCAAGCTTCCGAGAAGTGTCTTGCGAATCCGACATCGATGGGCTCAGGGCACGGTGTCCTCAGGTCCATGCTACGCAGACGGCAACACCTCTGGAGAACGCGGAGGAGCAGTGTGTTTTCCGGCGAGTAACAGACAGCCCTGCCCTCTTCCCGTTTCCCCCCTCCGTCTTCGTCCCACTCATATCGTCTTTTAGTCCAGTACCCGCGCAGCTGAAGGGCCAAAGAGACGGCGCCTGCCGATCCTCGGAACTCCACACGATGTAGAGGACGCGGACGAGTACTTGTGAGGTTTTTACGGTGGGCAGCCTTCACGCACGATGATTTCCTGCCACTCATGGCATCTTCTTCCCCCCTCCTTTTCACCCCTCCATCTTCGTCCCACTCGTATCGCATGCCCCCAGCGTGTCCAGAGCGGGAGGATATTCACGACGAGGCCTCACTCTCACGGGTTCCCATGCAACGCCCTTTGGCGTAACGCGACGTCCGACGGAGACCCAGCGCCTGGCTTATCCGCGCCGAGCGAGAACACGAGTTCCTGTACACCAACGTCTACACACCCAAGGCACGGGGTTTCCGTGCCCACAAATCGGGCTTGCCGTCGATCCAACACACTCGAGGGTCAAACCTGCTTCGCTTAGTCGGTTGGCGACCATCCGGAGGTGGCGCGCGAATCCTGCGCGTCGCGCGAGAAAACGGGCTGAGGTATGCAGGGATGGAACTCACGGGGACGACATCATCACCGGGGACGCGATACACCCCGCTCGCGCCAACCGACGCCTCGGAAAGCGGATTGGTCTTCGCGGCACGTCTGCGTACACCCAAAACGCGGTCGCTCCTCACGGGGTTTCCGGGCGCACAAGTCGTCGATCCAATACCCGCTGCGTCGCTTGGGCGTCCTGGCCCGCGTTGCGCGCGAGAACTGGCTCCTGTGTATACACAGGCCGCCCGCAGATCCGCCGAGCGAGGCGAGCAGTGATGAAGCCCGATGGAGGCGCAGACCCCGCTGTCGCGCCACATGACGTCCCTCGACGGATTGACTCGGACAGCACATTCATCCCACTCGCGCCCTCCCCCTCCACGCCCCGGCGGCCGAAGCGTCCCGTCACTCTCGAGGAGCTCATGCACGACGGTTTATCTAGATCTAGACTCTCAAGCTGATTGGGCGTATGCCCGCGGGGCTTGTGGGGCGCGTCTTTCGCATCGGGGTCGGCATGAAGCTTATCGGCGGCCTCGTTGGGAAGCGGGGGTCGTCGGAAAGTGTGGTGCATGCTCGCGGGGCTGGCGGGGCGCTCGCGCGAGGATGAGGGATGGGGGGATGGCAGCCCGGACTCGGAGGGTGCGCAAGACGACGAGGATGAGGTGCGGCGGATGGGGATGCCCGGCGCGTGGCGATGATGTCTGAGTGCGCGTCCTTGGAAGGGCGAGTTCCCACCGCGCCCGCGAAGGCGCGAATATCATCCGGCCGTTGGGCCCGTCCGTACACCTCAAGACGTTAACTGACGACGACGAATCCTCGACGCCGCGCTCGCCAGCACGTACGTGTTTATTCGCACGGGATGCGCTCTCTGGACCACCGAGTCTTTGAAGGAGGAGATGTGGTCTTCTGGGTGAGCGGCACCTTCCCGTCTCTTTGCCACCTTGCTTCGTGTTCATCGCACTGATCTCGTATTTTCATCTAGCGGAGACTCGGGACAGCGTAGAGTCGTGCCATCTAGTGCAGTCGTCGAATATCGGTACGAGCAGGAGCTTTCTCTGGTGAGCATCTGCCCTCCCCGTTCTGTCTCTTTCCTCCTCTTGATCTCACTCATCTTTTTCTTTCTTCTCCCAGTGCGTCCGACTCACGGGCTCCTCGTACATGATCGCCGAGACAACGCCCGGTCAACCCTCCCAGACGATCTCCCCCCACACCAAACGACGTCAGCCAGGCGACCGAGAAGCTGCTCGGTTTCGGACTCGGCGTCCGCGTCCGGAGGGTTCAAAGATATCTTCTGTACACGTCGGCGAAGATCCCGCCGATCGAATCTACATCGACCGAACGCGCGGTGGATGTGGATGCTCGCGGGGCTGTTGCTCCCACAAATCAGACTTCTCACTCGTGTGCCAAAGGACGTCCCTCCGGGCTCGGGCGTGTTCGCAGACCCACCACCCGTGGCCCTTGCGCTTCGCCGAGTGTACATACGGGACATCTTCGAGCGCGCCACCCCTTCTCTGCGTCCCCGAGCTGATACCGATACCGATACCGGCGGGAGGCGCGGCTCGCGATCGCGGGGCTGGTGGGGCGGTCTCAGCGATCCGAGGACGTTCGACAGGACGGGCGGATATACAAGACGAGGCCGTTCCTTCGGGAGCACGGGATCGGCGGGGGATGAGGATGGTGACGATGCGGACGGCTCCCAGTGCCACTTCCGCCTCGCCGTGAACGCGCGAGGGCCGCCTTTGCACCAGCCCTTGCCCCGCGCTATGCATGCGCCTTCCGCGCCTCCGCGCCG
Source organism: Mycena maculata (assembly GCA_029448575.1). NCBI lineage: Eukaryota > Fungi > Basidiomycota > Agaricomycetes > Agaricales > Mycenaceae > Mycena > Mycena maculata. Next base: position 27,639 of record JARJLG010000312.1, read on the forward strand.
CGCCCACGTACGGCTGCGGCTCGCCGGACTCAATACGTCCTACTCTCGCGCCAAGGGGGCTCGCGAATCCGGCGCCCATCACCCCCGGCTTACGCGCGTCGAGAACCTCGTACCCGCGCTACGCGAGGATCTTCCGCCCGCGCGCCGTCGAGCCATGCAGTGCGGGTGAGCGCGGGAGTGGGGCGGTTTGGGCACTCGCTTCCTCGGCAGCAGAATCGCTGTATCGTACTCTCGCGCAACAGGCTGTCCCGTCCCTTGAGGCCTGGTCACAAAATGGATCCGTGTCCGTGGTCTCTGGCGTCGCTGGGACTTCGAGAGTGTGTGTACGCATATATTCAAGAGCTCGTGCGCGACCCGCGCTATGCAAGCATCTTCCGCATTCACGAAGATCGTACCACATTGGCCGAAGGCACAGTGGACGGGAGTGCTCTCGACTGCCGCCAATCAGACTTCCCCGCCAGTGGATCGATGGATCGAACTCGCCGAAAGCACGTCCCTTCATGCTCGGCCGTGAAAGTCTGCACACCCCGCCGGCGATTGATGCTCGTGAGAGTGGTGGGGCGGTCTCGCTCTCGCTTCCTCGCCACTTATTATCACCATCACTATCACATCCCAAAGCCAAAAGACGTCCCGGGCTCAGGCGGCCGAAGATCCTCGAGGAAGTCATGCGCCCGACAAGATCAGCTTGCCCGGGAAGATCTCGCCGATCGAGTCTTGCACCGCAGAGGGCGCGGCTGGCACTCGCAGGGCTGCCGGGGCCGGTCTCGGCGATGCGCGCCGGCGTCCAATGACGGGGAAATATATGAGGCGAGGATGTTTCGTCGAGCCCGGGGTCGGCGGCGAGTGAAAACGGGTGCTGCGAACGCCGGACTTGGGAGGGAGGTGGTGGCGATGACCCGTGCACTTGCAAACGGGGGAACTTCGCGCGAGCCGCAAAGGCACGGATGTCTTCCGCCCCTGAGGCCCGTACGCCCGCTGCTGGGTGAAATGGGGGCGATGCCGGAGCTTGACTCGCTCCATCACCCTGTCCACCTCGGCGGCCCCTGCCCACGCGGGAAGACGACGATACTCTCCTCGCCCGGACTGCTGGCCCCTTCGTTCCCGACACGTCCGGCGAATGAAGAAGGGATACTCAAGAGCAAGGCGCGCGGCAGCAGGACCTCACTACCGTCACCGCTGCTGCTTTCCCTCTGCATACATGCATTCCGCCTCCAGCGCTGCGTCGTCTCTGCAAGGAGCGAGTAGATCTCGACGGTCTTACATCTTACGCTCGCCTTGTCCACCTGGAATTGTCCTCGTCGAACGCTACTGCACAAGTAGCTGCGAGGCGACGACCTCGCGTACGCCATGTCGTCACCCTCTTGTTACAGGATTCTATCTGGTCTTGGTTCCAAGGTTCTAGTCTTCCACACGCTTTTATCTTGATATTATGATCGTGGCCTCCACATCGATATTCTGTGTAAATTAGGCTCCGCGCATTCCTTTTTTTCGAGCGTCAGCTCGGATGGCTCCTGTTCTCAGCTCGTGGTCCGTGCGGGGGCTCATGCATAGCAAGGAACAACACGCGTGTGCATAATATGCACCAACATTCAACCAAATGATTCCTTGTCAAGGCTTTAAATCAAGTTTTTCTTTCACCTGGCTCTACTTGCGCCGGATCATCGATCTTCTCTCTCAGCCTAAGCCTCTGGGCTTTTCGTACCGGACGTTGCGTGGGGTAACTGCAGCCTCAGTAACTACCCCGACTTTCATCACGGCTGTTGACTTCGGACGTTTCAATCAAAATCTAACGAAGACATCGATTGATTTGGTGGCCGGCCTCGGATAAAATACCAATATTATCCTGAGTCTTATCCAAGTTGCATCACAGTCCCGTAACCTTTCCCGCCACTTTGATCATGAGGCCGTGTTACTCTGTTTTGTGCACGAACCATCGCAGAAGACTGGATCTCATTACTCTTGTGAGCCCTCAAAATCAAAACCAGCGCCATTTATGATTCACGAATCCGTACATCGCCTGCGGAAGGCTTCAACCTCGCCTTACAAGGCAAATCACTCCGATCAGGTTTGATCGGAAAGGTCTGTGAGCGACCCGCCATTCTTATCAAGCTGATCGCTGTCGCCTTACAACATCAACCCCGTTGGGTTTCTCAATCTGGGACTGGACGGCTAGACAATCCAAATGGTAAACCCAGACCCAGGTCGTTCCGAGATTGCGGGTCCTCTTTTCCGTGGGTTTCCCGCAGAGCATCCAACGAATGACGCTACCTATTTGGATCTTACCATCTGCCAGTGTCAGACATCGCAGTTGGGCAAATCTCCCGCCATTTAGCCTGGTCCGAATACTTTGCATCTATTGTAAATGTCGTCCGACCCGGGGTCGCCCATGGCTATGGGTGTAAGCGGCACGGGCAGATCTTGAGAAGGGTTTCGAGCGCTCAGACTGGTTGCGTGGGCTACGAGCATCTGTTCCAATGTATGATTTCCACCCTACGACAGGATCTTCCAGAGCGCCGTGGATACGTAGCGCAACACGGATGGATTCGGTCGTGGAGTATAAAACCTCTGCGAGGCTGCTGCTTTCCTTCATCCTGGTGCTGGTCATCAGAATCCCCCATCCATCCTCACGACTCCCTACAACTTTTTTCTTTCTCCACATTTCTCTCACCCATCTAACGACATCATGGCACCCATCGCATCCTCCCTGGTCTCTCTCCTGCTCGTCTTGCCGCTCCTTGTCTCCGCGGCGCCGTCCTTCACTTATCCGAGCAATATCGCTGGGCTGCCGCGTGATGCTACCCATCTCGCGTTAGACGAACAGAGCCGTGAACTCATCGCCTTCAGTGGCAATGGGACACATCTTGGGCGGTTCTCTATGGAGGCACGCTCCGAGCTTCCGAAAAGGGATACGGGCTCGTGCGCCACCATGAGCTCCACCGATGTCCAGACACGTAATGCATCCTCCCTTCACATTTAACTGCACAAACTCATTTGCTGAACGTTAGTGCCGGGTTGGAATACCCTCAAATCCACTGCCGAGTCGAACTGGGGCACGGGTAGTTACAATGTCGTGACTAACGACAAGGACGTGCGCGTGTATTTCATATCCTCCATCGTCGAACCGTTGCCAACCGTCTTTTCACTCAGTACGTCAATCAACCCGCGCAGAGCTGCGTGAGCACAGACACCGTCCAGATTACGCCAAGCGGTGTGCATCGATGGCGTTCCGGTCCATCCAGTGTTTGATTTCTTGATAGGAACTCCGAGCGCTGGCCAAAGCTGCACTTCCCAGACCTCTTCGAGCAACGGCCAGGAGGTCGGTACCAGTGGAACGATCGCCCTCCAACACTCCTCGGGGACTTCCTCCAGCACGACGAGCACTGTCACAAGTATGTAGCTTTCTTCGGCTTCTGGTCTCCGAGTCGAATCGACTTATAATCCCTTTTTTGCGCTTAGAGGAGTCCTCTATCGCCGTGGGTGTTTCCGTTTCCGCGACAATCGGCTTCCCAGGTATTTTCGAGCTGTCGTCGCGATTCACATTTATTGAGACCTGGACTAGATATTGTTGACATCACGTCGGCGTTCACGTTCACGGCCACGTTCACTAATACGCTGAGCACCGCGTTCGTTTTTGTCCGTTTTTCGTCGTGGGTGGTATATTGATCAGCCACGCCTCCATAGCACCACTGGCACGTCCACCCAGACCTCCACGCAGACGCTCACGCAGACCAACGTCGCCGGGAAGACCTGTCATCTCGAGTTTACGACCCAAACCTGCACCATTACCGGGACCGGCGAGATCCCTATGATCGCTACGGGCTGGGTCTGGTTCGAGTACAACAGCGCCACGGACGGCCATTACAAGTGTACGCGCCCCTCCGCTCTCTCCGCTCTTCCCTCGATTTAATATTATTCACAGGGGCGCTGAGCATCGATTCTACCCTGACGAATGTGGCCGACCGCACGACATTCATCCAGTTCTCGAGCACGACTGGAACTACCACGACGTCGAACTACAGCGGTGTCTGCGCATAAATCAGGGCGTAAATTCGAGCGTCTGGGATATGTTACGTATTTGTCGATGGGTGAAATTGAACTTCTTGGTGAAAACGGTCCGGGAACTGGCAAGACTAGTACTGGACCAATAATAAAGTGCGTTTGGATTCCTCACCTTAATCATTTGGTCACTTGTTCGACGAATCGAACTTGCGATCACATGGAACTGAACCACCATTATGTAAATTCAACTAGGATCCACACGGTTGTTTCAGTCACCAAGACATACTGGCGTGTCTGCGAGTTCACATCCGCCCTCCGTGCGTCATTCTGGAGTCCCAATGCCCAATTATTTTCTGTGACCCAATCCAATGAGCGCGCCAAGAGCATTTTTACTCCTCTTTTCCCGCTCTCCATTTACCGCCACTCCAAGCCCAAATCTTTTCTGATCGCGCCAAGAGCATTTTTATTCCCCATTTTCCGCCCTCCATTTCCCGCAGCTCCAATCTCATCCGCACGAATGACATCAGTGGTAGGTATAGGTAGGTATATTCCGGCGCGGTCCCGTTAAGAAACAGCCGGGGCCCGTACTACACACATCGCGTCAGATGTATGCTACGGATACTATACAGCTTAGCCCCTTGAATACCTGCGAAACCCCACTCCGCTCCAACATCAAGTACAAAAAATCAAATACTGGTTGGTCTCTCGAGGGGAATCCAGAGTTCACAGGGGCGTAGGATGTTCACTGTATGGTATGAAGAAACACAGTTTTATTCCAATCTGTTATATACGTATTGGGCAGGTTTGAAAACCTCACAAGTTGCGAACACTGCAAAAACATCAAATGTGTACTTCGCTAGTCTCTGCATAACATCGAAGTCACGGCACTGCACTAGGGCAAGCAGGAGGGCGTCAATTGAGTCCCAAGTTGGCGAGAGATCAGGGAGCAGCCAGTAAATGTCGGCCAAGAAGTCTCTGCGTAGGATGATCAAGGATGCCAATGCCATGCAACCCAAGAGAGCATGACTCTCACTCTCCACTGCTAAACGGCAGAATTGACATAACCGGAAGGCTCGAGGAGTTCTCGACTGATGGCGCTCCTTGTACTGGAGCACCTCGATTACGAGCCGGTGCGCTGAGAAGTAGAGGCAGGTCAATGCCTTCCTATGTGCCGGTACAGGAATGTGGAGATATTGTCGCAGTTTGGCTGCTACATGGACAAAGTTCCCATCCTCATTACGCTCCAATCGGCCCTGGATGAGCGGGAGGCGAGAGGACCGTTGGGAAGTAAGATCGCTAAGCCACGCGTCACATCCTGATTCCTGCTTTCAGCGCCTTCCGGATGTCATCAACGTATGGACTCTTACCAACAACATGAACAAGGACAACAACAGTTTGGTCGCGACACTAGCGTCGACGGCGGGACCTACGATAACACCGGTTCATCTAACAGTTTCGGCAACGCCCAGGGTGGTCAGTACTTCTCCCGCCTTGATTTGACCCAAACCGACGGTCCCACAGATGGATTTAATTCTTCCAGCACGTCTGGCGGATACGGCCAGGATCGCTCCAGCGGCTACGACAACTCCGGTGGGGATTCCGAGTCGTCACTCGGGTCGTCCCGTGCGGGCAACCTGTCGTCCGGCGGTTATGGTGGCGGGAGCGCCATTCAACGGGCGGAAACAAGACTGGCAAAGCGTCTGAGCGAACAGCTCAAGGGTTTGTCCACAGCTGCCCTTTTATTACTTTTTCACTGAACTATAAATTCCGGGCCGAAAAACTCGTTGGCAAGTTGACCGGGAACCCTGGTTTGCAGGAACGGGGCCAGGAGCGCAAAGTAAGTCTTTGTGCGAACAATCAAGGCCGTTGACTGATCCGTCTCGCCCAGATGGGCGATTTGGAGGAGAGCGACTTCTAAATTGTTGCTTGTACAACTCGGGACCACTTAACATAACACCAAATGTATTTGTAGCATATATTCCAAATAAAACCTCGTTGTATCAACGGACCTTTCTAATTTCTGTCCCGATTTGTTCACATGGTTCGTCATTGTTAAATTAGACCGCAGTCTGGCCCTGGAGAGGTCGGTCCGATATCGCACATGGACAACAGCCCTCGAGTATATTTACCTCCCGACGCCATCGACTTCTTCTCCTTCTCCTGTTGTGACAGATGAGAGATGCGAAGAACCCTGTAATAGATCAACGGGGACTCTATTTCGCCTGCGTCTTCTTGATTAATACTCCCTATTCAATAGGCTATTGCACAACTATTGCAGCTACCCCACGACAAACTTCTAACAGCTTTGCTCAGGATTCACAGATAGCCGTTGAATGACCGTTGAAAGATCAGCAGTCGACAATGATTAATGAAAGATCGCTACACCAATACGGAATTATCGATGGATAAACTGTCGACAGTATAGTATGGCAGGCAGTATAAAGTATCGTATCAAGGACCAGTCGACGGCTCCAGCGTTGGTAGGAACCGCAGGGCAAGCTTCGGAGCCACATAAATAGTCGAAACAATACCGAGGGATCAATAAGAAAAGTTGGAGGAATCTGCATCGAGCGACCCTTTGAAGGAAGCTAGAGCATGGGGACGGGCGGGTCAACCTGTATAATCCACTGCCCCTGGTGGTCCTGATAGAACCCCCACATGGAGGAATGTCCCCGCAATAAATCTATGCCGCTCGGGCCCCGTGGATGCAGAGCGCCATTGAGAAATCCTTGCCACAACCGAGTGCCACGATGGCCGCTGCGCGAGAGAAAGTACTCGTGGACTGAAGACCGGGCCGCAGGCGGCAGGTCCGCATGGTAGACCTGGAGTGCCAGCGGTTCGCCCATGATTGCCTTTAATCTGCGGATGACGGAGAATGTGGACGTCGGTCTGTGTCCCGTGATGATTTGAAGAAGAAAAGATCCCCCCGACGCCGGGAAGATATATATCGTGGTACGAGGCGGGATCGAGTAGTTCGGGACACTGCGTGCCAAGTCGTCGAAGTCGACTTCGGTAGTTAGGTCAACGGGAAATACGTCCCGGGGAGGTGGTGGCGCGACTGAATGGCCGTGTGAGGCAGAAGAACCGGGAAGAGGGATGCTCCTGAGGCGGGGCGCAGGGGGAGGCTGGGAAGTCCTGGTATTAGCTCGGGACAAATCGTGGAGAAGCGGTGCGCGCACCTGAAGCTGTATTAAGGGCGGCCAAATATAAGGCTGTCAAGTTCCTTCGAATACTGCTGTTTGCTCACAAGGTGCGGTGTTGCGGAGGATATCTATGTATTATCGGTTCAAGGAATGGAATGCATGGCTCATACTAGTGCTCACCGGGAGGTCGACAAAGTAGTGCGAATTAGGCACCTGCGCGGCGAATAATTAGGATGAACCTTTCGCCAGCGATTTTTCATATACACACGTTGGGTGGTTGGGAGTGCGGCAGCGTCTAGAAAATGTCGTCAGAATCACAATGTTAAGAATGCCGATATATATCATAGATACGTACGAAGTCACTGCCTCTCCACATTTGGTGTTCCTTGTTTTCGACAATAAGCGGGGACCTCCGACAGGCGGTAGGCTTACTGGATTGACATTCCAGCTCTGACGATGAGGCATAAGGGTTTGCGAGAGGAATAAATGCTGGATGAGAGCCATCTGTGATAGTCTTTATACCCAGGGCATCAGACACCTGCATCTATTGATCAAGGACCAGACCGATGGGTGGGCCCCGGAGCGGGGTGAGGCTCAAGAGTGAGTCCGATCTGCCGAAAACCCCACAGTGGCAGCAAGATATATTCAATTCAATGATGTAGATTGCACATCGAGAGCCGAACACCAGAAGTTTATGTGGTAGGCCCCTGGGGGGTCAGCCTACCACGTCGCCGAACAAAAGATCGGACCTACTGCAAGCAGATCGATTGTGTTCCGGGCTAGAAAAGATTCGGCGGAACAGCAGGCAGATACTGACCTCCAGATTTGCCCCCAGGATGACCATCTGCACCCGAAAAAATGGTACCCGGAACCCGCACCGCTGTCCGCGTTGTCCACACTAAGGCCCACGGTAGCTATGGAAATCAGGGGATATGATCGATGCCCCCATAAATTCCCGACGGTTAGCGCCCAGATATATTCTTGTTCGTCAACAAAAAGCTGCCAAAATATAGCAAAATTCATCAAGGCGAGTCAACCTGCATTTGCTTCGGGAAGATCCGATAATTTACCTGCACAATTGATTCTTCAGTCAAAGGCGGTTGGGGGACGACAAAGTGAACAAGGCCCTGGAGAACAAAAGTCTCCCGACTAAAATCACGGCAAAGGCGAGAGTCAGGCATGAAGTTAGCGGGCACAGCACTGGATGAATACCATATTCCCACGTCATCGTAAGCGGTTATGGATTGGCAAGGCTGTTGTGGGTAAATAGCAGCTGGGAATCGAGGAAGGAGCCAAGGACCAAGTCCGCCTAAAGCGGATATCGTGCGGAGTTGAAACGGATGAAGTTCAAACTCCGACGGGCCCGTCCTTCTCATCTTGTTCTCATGTCAAGCTTTTGGGCGGCTCAATCTCGACTCATTGGACCCAGTTTGTGCTGAAACTGGCTGCACATTTGCAGTTTCTTGGAAAATAACCTCCTTCGGCGTCGGTCTGGCTCGCGCGGGGTACAGGCTCTCCGGCCTCTGATTTTAATCTTGGAAACTTCAGTAGAACGCCAACGATTGAATCCACTCACTTGACAGCTACGGCTCTGAGCGGAACATTTCCCTAATTGTTTGGGTTCGTCCTCGAGCCCTGCGCGTGTGCTCTCATGCAGTGCATGCAAGGAAGAAAGAAAAAACTGATCCCCACTGAAGTGTCACGTCTGTACGATATCAAGCGATGTTACGGGCTCATCAACACCCCGGCCACGGAGTAACCATCTTCTGGCCTTTTCCAACTTCTTTCCCTGGATAAACCCCCATTCCAGACATATTTGTACGACTTCGCCGGTGGCGCGCCGGCCGTTTGCCTGACATTCAGAAGATCTCATCCCACGAGATCCTAGAAAATTCCTTTGGCGTCTGGAAGAGGACGGCACAACCGCACACGCAAAAACCCCTTCTATGACCTGTCCGCGGTTACCAGAGACTCTTGGCAACCACTCGATGTCACCCCGCTTTTCAGTCTTCAATAGCCCGCAAGAGTCTACTAATTCCCATGGCGAACCACATGGTAGGCCACGATGTATGCCCCGATCTACCCGCTCTGATTTCCAATGCCTCTGGGACCACTTACCTGCCGAGAAACCTCAGATCTTATCGACTTGTATTCGTGCCCACAGCCCTCGATTCAGAGCATCAATCCTTCGTAATTTATGTTTTGACTGTCAATGTCCAAGTACTCCGGCGCGTCTCCGCCAACATGCCCGTGTCGGATCATTGCCTTTGAGGGATATACGCCTCAGACGACAGTGGTGCCAGCTGGCGTCTATCGCTGAGAACTTTGCAGGAGATCAACTACCCGCTCCTTCTCATGCGAAACCACGCGTTACCTCTCTTGTGCATATCATTCATCAATCCCGTAAATATGTACTTTCCCTCCTTCACACATGCACGTTCACACCGTCGGAATTCTCGTGCCAGCCCACCGACGCCGCTTCGACGGTCAATTCACCCGAAACCAAAAAAAAAAATGAGTGCCTTCAACAGCAATCTCCATCTCGTCTCCATCCCGCCATCCGATCGGTGTCGCATCTTGCAAACCGGGGCTGATCCACCAGGCGCCTCCGTGATCATCACAGGCCACAGCGGCTCTGTGTCACTATTGGTTCCAAGGTGAGATATCAACTCCGCCGATAAGAGGACAATTATTGACATGATATACATACAGGCCGCGGACACTAGCTCCCCTGTCACGAATCGATTTGTTGCCCTCCCCCCCAAACGCCTGTCCTCAAGTCGGCAAGGCTCCAGTGTCGAATCTCTCCTCGTCGCTCTCCTTCGCCTCTGAATTCATGAAGGTCCACGGCGGAGTCTATTCTCGGAGCGAGCCTCACTATCCGTCCAACGGCCCCCGACCTCACATCCAACGACAAAGCTCGATTCGTTGCACTCCTTGACCTCCGAATCCGCCATGCCTTCGACGGGTGCTATACGCCGGGCGAGAAGCCCTGACTAGCCGCCCAACGGCCGATAGAAGGAGTCGGAGGTCCTATGACGAGGGGCGTAGAAGGTCATTGACCCAATGAGATTCCGGCTCATAGGCCGCAGTGCCTTTGTGCCGCCCCGGTGAGATCTCGTAACTACCCCGATAAGAGGACGCTTATTGACATGATATTTGAAGGCCGCGGGACACCAGCGCCCACAGTCGACATCTATCCTCGCTGAATGTCTAGCATCGAATCTCGGCTCGTCGCTTTTCAGCTCGTCGCTCTCCTTCGCCTTCGACTGTGGCAGATCCAAGGCGGACTCTTTTCGCAGAGTGAGAGGCCCCCCCTATTCGTTCAACGACAACCCCACTTCCAGCGTCAAGGCCTGACTCGTCAAGCTCTTTGACCTCTGAATTCGCAAGCCCGCGGTAAGTTCTGTTCTCGGGCGGGCGGTCCTCATTGTCGTCCAGCGCTAGGGGCGCAGAAGGACATTCACCAGGTGAGATTCGGGCCCACGTCCCCGTCCCTTCTTGGGCTTACATGGGACACTAGGCAGTATTTCGTTGCCCATTCTGTGGGGCGATGGTAGGCGACCTTAGAGGCTCTCCATCGCCGCTCTACTATGATTCGGCAGTTCTTCGGCCCCTATATACAGCCAGGCCCGTGTGACCCCAGGACCTTCCGTGAAGAAGTACGACCCCGTGTCTTTGCATCCTTTTCTCCAGGCCCGATTCGACGCTGTTAGTGGAATACTCGACCCAGCAACTCTTTCCCCGTGTCGGCGGCCTAAACCGCTATCTCTGTGACAAACAGGTGCGCTCGATATTGTGTGCTAGGCTTCAATTTTGACTCCCATGAAGATAGAGCCCTCATATACCTGATGGCCCCCAAGTGCTTATCCAAGCAGAGTCAAGAAGCGTCCGGGCTCTCACTCTCATCGGGCGCCCGGCACGACTGTTCTCACGCATCGCAAGCCAAGCGGCTCCCAGTGAGGGTTCCTCCTGTTCGCCCTTCGTATTTGAGGTTGATCGACGCGTCTAGCATCCGCCTATCTTGCCCACATTCCTCAATGCACTGAACATTCAGGGGCTGGCGGCTCATGGTTGTCTAAAAATATGGACCATGTGCACATATCTTTTCCCCTTCGGGAACCGTAACTTACGCTTTGACCTTGGGTTTCTGGACCCATGTATGCGCTGGCCATACCTGTCTTGAATATATATACAATGCACTCGTCCTATGGTGCCCTCAGCAAAATGATTTAAACGAATGTAGACCAAATTTTGCCTAACCTCTATTCCCAGAACATTTAATCATGGTCAAGATCCACTGGCAGTGCTGTTGGTGCTGTGCATATAGCTGTTAAATAGCCTTTGACCGAACTCAGTCTAACCTTAAAAATCTACCACGTCATTTCGTGTGATATTCATTTGATATTCATCAATCATCACTCTCACTCTGCCACGTCACGACGGCGGTGAGAACCTGAGAACCTGTGAGAACCTACTTGGTTCGCGCGCCTGCCTCGCACATTGTTCATGACTTCGTTCCCCGAGCCCATTCTTCCTCCTGAAGTGATCGATCTCATCATAGACGACCTTCACGACCACCCCCTGACGCTGCGAGCCTGTAGCCTGGTCAGCCGTAATTGGCTTGCCACCAGCAGACATCATCTGTTCGACGAGCTGTACCTCACTCGTGGAAAGCTCTACACCTTCCGTGATCTTCTAACCTCCCCCCGCAACACCGTGTCGTCACGCCTCAGGAGTCTCCACGCCACTGGCCTCCAATACGACGAGTTCAAAAGGCTCTGGCCACTCCTCCCGGCCTTTCCTCACCTCCGGTCCCTTCATCTACACGGGAATCCTTTGAGATTCGAAGATGAAACATTGGAACCTCAATCTCTTCCTAACATCACCCTGCTCTCTCTCTCCCACACGCATTTTGCCTCTTACCGCGGCTTGAAGCAATTATTCCTTCGATTCCCATCGTTGAAAATACTCAAATTGGGGCGCACATCTTGCGACACCCTCCATGGGGAGAGTCGGGACATTCATCCGACTCGAGTAGATCTGGATTCCCTGCATATCACACTGACCGCGGATATGCTCGGATGGCTTAAATGGACGGGATTTTCCCTCCGTGCCGATTGTGTCGAGATGGAGCTCGAATCAATGGGAATGGTATTATCGGAATATCTCGAGGCCCTGGGATCTCACCTCAAGTTCTTGACACTCAAGTTTGAGACGACCGGTCGGCTTGGTATGTTCATCCCCCTTATTCCGCTGCCATCGAGTAAAGTTCCGCAGCCATCTTTTCGGAGCAGCCCCGGTTGAGATACAATACGGCCCTCCGCTCACTCAAGCTCACACACGCATTTTGGATGATCGGAGACAACGAAGTTCGAGTTGCGCCGGCCCTGCCCCGACTGCTGCAACAGCTTGAGTCATCTCGGCTGGAGGAATTAGTCTTCAATGTCTTGCTCGGGCAGTCCGGAACTCAGTACTCTCTTCCACAGGCGGCGACTGTGCAGATTCTCGATGGTGCGGGTTTCATGGGACTTCGACGGGTCGAGTTTCACGGGGCTTGGGATAGGGCTGACGATATCCTGCGAAAGCAATTTGAATCTACTATTTCGACGCTTCTACCGACACAGTATGCCCGCGGAATAGTTCATGTAAGCACGCATAAATTTATATAGGTCTTGCATATGTATAAATATCAAATTCGATATCGATCCATATCTGTCCACCGTCTACGTTCCATTTCACACCGGTGCATCCTGGCTATATCATTTTCTTGTTCATCTAAAACCACTGGCCATGGCCTGTTCATTTCGACAGTATGAATATTTATTCTGTCCACTCTTTCACTCCCTACGTCAGCCCTTCAGCGTGGACAACGAAAATATCCGTCATCTTAGTCCCAGATCCCATGATCGCCACTTATCGCAAAAAAGTCCTTTTCAAACTTAGAGCGACTTTGCGAGCACCATTTGGTCGGTCTGCCGCCGAAGACCGCTCACTGGCACCAAATATACTCTCATGGCAGAGGTCGCAAATTTATCTGCATTGACGGAGAAGACCCGGACTACGTTTGGCGCTGAAACTAGGGAGGCATCCCAAGTGTCGAGCTTATTGTGCTTTGGCCCAGCGACGGATGACAACACGCACATCTAATGTCATCAAAGCACGAGTCAAAGCGTTTATTCATAACTTCAAACACTGGATCGCGTCTCTCTCCTTCCCCCCCTCCCATCTCACTCTTCATGGCCAGTAACACCTACACCTTTCCTATACCCCGGACCAACGGTCATACTGCGCCACTGACTCTCTCACTCGAGGTTATTGTTTCAGGCGGAGGAGAGATCCATCTTGATGTTCGGCAAGTCACTTTCGTCTTTATTGTGTTATGGCCGCTGAGATAGAACAATAGAAGCGACAATCCAATTGCGAATTTAGGGGTTTCAAGTGGCGCGTCGGCTCCAGGAGTGTCGTTTCCCCTCCGTACTAACCAGGGAAACTCAGCGAGGGATAATCTACTCTCGTCGACATCTCGCCACCCTCCAACTCGGAGTGTCCCGATCGTGACAAACGAGGGTGATACTCCTCCCGCTTACTCCCAGTATGCACCCCGGAATGCCATAGTCCCGGCGATACAGGGTCCTCCCTCGCAAGGGCGCGGGGCTCTCGTGCACAGAGGACCTGGTCAGCTTGCAGATCCTATGTACAGCGGTCCTCTGCTGCCAGCACCTCCCCCAATTCGCCCGGTCCTGCGCGATCTCTACGAAGCAATGCAACGAGGAGAGTTCGTTCCGGAAATCCTAGTGGCGGAGCCCGAGCAACCTACATTCCCACTCAATCTCAGCGGACGTCGAAGGAAATATCGTTCAGATGAAGATTCGGATTCCGAGGCCGAGGCTTCGGACGGCGAGGATGAACGATATGCCAAACGAACTCGACGTTCATCCGCTGCAGGACCTCTAGATTTTCTTTGCCCATGGAAATGGTCCTCTTGAATTTCGAGTTGAGGCCGGGCGTAATCCAGAGGTGTTAGGGGCCGATATCCGTATAAAACTGTGCAGCCCGAAATTTCCGCCTTCCCAACAATATTAAATGAAATGTGGAATGCTGTTGCAATGCTGTTGACTCTTAACCTTGAACGACGATAATCATCTCGCCCATGATTAAACCTGTCAGAAGTAGTTGACGAGGCATGCGCACTATTGCCGAAATAGCTTGTAGACCCTTTATTTAAGGACTGATTCGGGCACCTTGTTGCTTAGTCTCTCACCATGGCGCAGCCTGAGACCGATATCTCTGCGTATGGGGCAGACTGGAAGGCACCTGGGTTCAACGGTAACGTCGAGGAAGATGCGCATTTGTGGATAATTCGTTATGGGCTGCAGCAGGGGCGTATTCCGCGCAAGTACTGGGTCAGCGTCGCGTTTGATGGGCGACGAGCCAGGGGAACATACAGATGATGATGGGAAAATTGGGAGGGAGGGTATGGGCCTGGGACTGGGATACATTCACGATTCACATCCAGAGAGAGGACTCGCCTGGTCGATTTATATATACTATTTCGGACTGGGTAGTTGGCCGGACTAGGCAGTTGGCCAGCTGTGAAATCTAGGATCCCCAAAGAGATTACCACTCAACCTGTGTATTGTAGGAAAGAATGGTACCATTGACGATCATTCATGCCAAATTTCGGGCCAAAGTGATAGCTTGATCAGAAATTATGGCAAATCGGATCGCGGTCCGAGGCGTGTGACCATCATTTTCTTAGCATCGACGGCCGTCGCACACCTGCAAAAGTGAATATTCAGCCGGGATTATGCTGCCTAAACGTTACCTGAAAACACCATTTTCGGCAACATGTTCAGCTGGAGGCATTTTTGCCATTGGCTCGGAAAATGCCGAGCCAATGGCAAAAATGCCGCAAGCTGAATAAGTAGCTGAAAAGGATGTTTTCGGGTGACAATCAGCCAAGCTGAATATTCAATTTGGCCGGTGTGTCGTGTAGTGTCCAGAATGCATTTAGTACCCGATTAGGTACTAAAAACTGGAAACTTTCCCAGCATCACTTTTAGTACCCGATTGGGTACTAAACGTTCCCAGCATCATTTTTAGTACCCGATTGGGTACTAAACATTTCCAGCATCATTTTTAGTGCTCGATTGGGTAGAAAGGCTTCCCGGGCCGCCGTTTAGTGATAGATTCCCAGCTCTTCAAATCCACCGTCGTTCCGGCTCAGCTCGGCTCCAATAAATATGAAAATATTCCTGTGGATTCATACCATCATTATTTATATTCTTTCGCTTGACTGGGATTTTTTGGCTTTCTTCAAGGCCTCAAATCCTTGATTTTTGCATATATCAATGGCTTTGGGTTTTAAATATTCAGGAAACTATTTCCCACCTGTTGGATGAGACACAATGAGCACATATGGATTGAACATGTTTCAGTACAGTACGATTACGTTTCCTGACCCTCTTTGGGCTAAAACAATTATTTTTGTGTAGAGGAACAGCTCTCAGGCCTCCCAGATATTTTGGCAAGGAGCCACCTGCAGCCATGCATATTTGATTGTAGCTAGCTTGAAGTTGAATTATTATCTATTGGGAGAGACCTAAATAATGTGGTCTAGAATTCTCAGTGCATTCCACAGACAAACAGGCTCTTCATGTTCTGCATACACACACCTAGGATGGGAACCTTTTAAGGTCGCTTAAAAGACCTATGAAAAGAATGTGTATTCATAGTCTAATATGTCTTGATTGATTTAGCGAGATTTAATGAAGTAAGAAAGGATTACAGACACAACTGGAATTCATAGGCCTTTTCGACTTGATTGATTTCTATCTTATTCATCATGTAAGAAAGGTGTCTGAAGAGAATATCAATCAGGTGCCAAATCAACCATATTTGATTTTTGGGGTATCGACGGTACATAAAAGCACATTGTAAAGTACATGTTTTAGGCCAATGAGTGTCACGCTCAAGAACTCTGAAGACACCCTAGGGGAGCACAATGCTGCTTGTGACGTCTCTCGGTAAGAGGAGTGTCTCGAAGGATGATGGAATAAAAGACTAAGGAATACAAGCGACTAGCTACACTACTTATACTGTTCAACTGTGGCTATGTAACTAGTGCTAATAATATATACAATAGAGCGTCCATGTGCTACAAGCACCATAACCATGTGTTCTGAGTAAGAACCGTCCTGAAGCCATGTGTTCTGAGTAATGCCCATGCATACTCCACATGTCCGCAGCATGACACCTGTCAGCTGTCCGATCACCAATCCATCATGCTTCATTGGCATGTTCCTGTGGGAACCCGATCCCTGGCTGTCCGATCACTGATGACTCAAGCATAGCCTTGGTGTTTAAATAGACGAGCGCTTGATTAGGCGCTTAGATAAGGTGTTGTCGCGATTAGATAGCGTCTAAATCGTGACATTACCCCCCTCCTAGGGTCGGCGTCCCGACGGCCGTGGAATAATTAAACTTCGACTGAAGTACCGCGCGAGCATCCTTCGTTAAGGAACTTCTCCACGATTTTCCTCTGTCTCGTGATAGGGTCGTATAAATAACATGTCGGATAATCGGCCGATTCCTGCTTTGGCTTATATCACTTGATTAAATAATCCCAGTGCCCCAGCGGCAAGACCGGAATCCCATCAGTCTGCGGCTGTTCCCGGGCAATCAAACCCTCTGCGTCCTGCACGTCCTTGGGTGGCATCAAGCCTAGGCGTCTAAGTTCAGCGGCTAGCGCCTTCTTCTCGTCGTCGGACATCCCATCTACGACCTTGGCGAGCGTGACATGGTTGGCGTTTAGGTTGTGCTCGACATTATATCTGTCCAAGAGCTCCTGTGCGTTCACCAAGTTTCGTCGTGGCTCCCAATTCCGTTCTCCGATCGGGTATCCCTTCCACTTGATTAAATACTGGTATCCTCGCCCACGTTTCCTGTGGTTAAGGATCTCCTCCACTTCGTACTCCTTCTCTCCCTGTAAGATCTGCGGTCCCGGCCGCTTCTCCTTTCGTCCCTCAGGCGGTTCCACGTAAGGCGTGAGAAGTGCCTCGTTGAAGACCGGATATGTCTGGTCCGTCTCCGGCAATCTCAGCTTCCACGCCGAAGCCCCAGCCTTCTCCAGGATCTTGTAAGGCCCTAGCCTGAGATCGTCTATCTTCTTGGTCGGTCGGTCCGTCTCAATATTGGTTCCTTCGACCCAGACCTTGTCTCCGACTTTAAATACAGGCGGCTCGCGCCTATGTGCATCATAATACTTCTTCATCTTTTTCTGGGTTTTCTCAAGAGCGACCGATGCTTCATCGCGGATCCTCTTCATTTTCTGTGCGAAGTTGTTCGTGGCTTCATTGTGCGACTCGACTGAGTTCTCTATCCCTTTCCAGGGGTGATAGCCCGTATTCGTATAAAAAGGCGACATGCTCGTCGACGAGCTTGTTTTATCATTGTGAGTGAACTCGGCCAATGCGAGCCACTCAGCCCAGTCCGACTGCCGGTGGTTGACGAAGATCCTGAGATATTTTTCAATCTCCTGATTCATCCGTTCCGTTTGTCCGTCCGTCATCGGATGATAGGCTGTGCTCGGGTTCATCTCTATGCCAAGGAGCCGATTAAGCTCCCGCATGAACCCGGATAAATATCGAGTGTCCCGGTCCGATATAATTTTACGGGGGATGCCGTGATATCTAATCACACGATCCCGGGTGAGTCGGGCGACACCTTCACTTGTCAGCTCCATGTTCGTTGCCTCGCAATGGAGCATCTTCGTGTAAGTGTCGACCCAGACTTGGATGGCGTTAAAGCCATTGCTGACCGGCAGCAGGCCGATAAGATCCATAGATATAATCTGCCAAGGCCCCTCGGCGATCTTGTGCGGGTTAAGCTTTCCCTGCTTGTACCGGTGCACTCGAGTCCTTTGGCAAGCCTCGCAGGCCTTTATATATTCAGCGACCTGGTTTCCCAGCCTCGGCCACCAATAATTACGCTCCACCATTTCCTGTGTGCGGTTCTCTCCGGGATGGCTGAGCATGGGCAGGTCGTGATGGAGTCCGATAATCTTATCGCGCAACTCCTGATTCCAGGGTACATATATAAGTCCATTGTAATATATAATATTGTCCTTCTTTTCCCAGGCTGGTAGCTTTTTCTCGAGCGCCAGCTTAACGCTCTTATCAATCTTCTTCTCCTTTCTTATCTCTTCCAAGATCCCTGCCTCTGGCCCTTCCAGCACTATGTCCTGTGCTCGGAAATACTCTGGCTTCAGCAGAACGACATTGTCGTTGTCATCTTTCCCTTGGTCGTGATCCGATCTCCGAGATAAGAGATCTGCCTTCTTGTTCAACGCTCTGGGCCGGTGGTGCAACGTGAAATCGAACTCCGCCAGTTCCTGAATCCACCGAGCCTGTCTGCGATTAACCTTCTGAGGCTTCTTGAAGTATTCGAGATTTTGATGATCAGTGAAGATCTCGAATGTTTGGCTTGTGCCCATCAATAACTCCCGCCACTCGTCCAGTGCGGTCATGATCGTGAGCATCTCTTTATCATAGATCTCGTAGTTCCGCTCAGTCTCATTGAGTCCATGAGACATGAAAGCAACAGGGCGCCATTCGCCCTCCTGCTCCTGTGCGAGCTCCGCTCCTATAGCTCCATCTGATGTGTCTGCCTCGACTCGGAACTTCCCGTGATCTGTGGGAAGCGCCAGTACGGCGTCTTCGGCGATGCGATCCTTGAGCCTTTGGAACGCTCTCTTCTGCTCCTCTCCCCAACTCCAGCCTTCCTTCCCGGTCAACCTTGTCATCGGCTTCGCTATCTCCGCATATCCTCGGATGAAGCGGCGATAGAAGTTTGTGAAACCCAAGAACACCTGTGTCTGCTTAAGGTTCTTTGGTTCCGGCCACTCCATCACACCCTTGATCTTCACCGGGCCCATCTTCATCAAGTTATAGGAAATGATGACTCCTAGATACTTGATCTCCATCTTCTCAAAGTCGCACTTCTCTGGTTTGAGAAAGAGCTTGTTGTCTTGCAGGATTTTAAGTACCCGCTTTGTCAGTGCTCTGTGCTCCTCCAAGTTGTCGGTAAAGATAAGGATATCGTCCAGGTAGACTATGACCTTTCCCTCGTTTATGAGCTCTCGAAGGATGTCGTTCATCATTGTCTGGAATGTCGCTGGGGAATTCGTCAGGCCGAAGAACATAACAAGCGGCTCAAACAGCCCTCGGTTCGTCCTGAATGCCACTTTCCACTCATCTCCCTCTCTGATCCGCACGTTGTTGTACCCCCATCTGATGTCCAACTTCGTGAAGTATTTGGCGCCACGGAGCTTATTTACGAGCTCCGAGATTAGCGGAAGTGGATAACAATTTTTAATTGTCATCTCATTGAGCTTCCGGTAATCCTGGACTGGTCGTAGGCTGCCATCCTTTTTCTTCACGAAGAAGAACGCCGAAGCCATCGGCAACTTCGAGGGTCGGATCCTCCCACTCTTCAGGTTCTCCTCCAGGAACTCGTTCAACTTCCCCTGCTCCGTGACCGAGAGCGGATAGATCTTGCAATCTACAGCCTTTGATCCTGGCTTAAGCTCGATTGCGTGATCCCACGGCCTTTTCTCGGGCATGGCGTCGAACAATTCCTTCGCGAACACCTTCACGAACTCGTGGTACTCCTCCGGGACCTTCCCTTCGGTCATGCGCTCCTTCCCACGATTCGCTTCCTCCGCCATCTGCTGCGCCTGTGATCCTTGCGCACGCAGATCGATCTGTTCTGCAAAGTCGACCAATAGGATCGACTCGCCGTCTTCCAACTTCTCTTCCTCCGCGGACAATCCAGTCCGGTACTCCGTGCCATGCATGTTGCACTCGGGCGGGCAGCGGCTGAACACGATCTTTTGTGATCGCCAATCCACCTCGGGGTTGTGCTTGAACAACCAATCGTACCCAATGAACACGCGAGCCTTGCCTAGTCCTGTGACCAAGAACCGTTGGCGCTCAACGTGGGGTCCGACCGAAAGCATCAACTCAACGTAGTGAGTGATCTTTCCCCGAGAGTTCTCCGTTCCGTCTGCGTTGCGGGCGACGATGTGCACGTCAAGCTCGTGGAGCTCGAAGCCTTCTGCCTTGGCATAATCTCGATCGATGCACGTGGTAGTGCAACCGTTATCGAGAAGAGCCTTGACAGCGCACGTCTTCCCAGTGTCCAACGCAGTCAGTGTGACGGGAACGAGCATCTCGTGGTGCCGCCTCTGCTTCTGGAGTTCCTTCATCTCCTTGGCAAGCCGATCCTCAGGCTGTGCCAACTTCTGCGCCGCCTGTGTCTTCTTCTGACTCAGCGTCACGCGTGTTTTCTTTTGTTTGGGCGCTTCCTCCCGATCCTGGGATTGAGCCCTCACGGCATCGCCGTCCTTTTTTGTCACACTATTTTTCGCACTGGTTTGGGTTCCAGGGGCCTTTTTGAATGCGCTCCAACGCTTATTTACTTCGTCCATTCTGTGATTCTTTAAATTACGTTTCCGATTCTGATTCTCCAGGATACGTATTTTTTGTTTGTTTTCTACACTAGCTACTAGGAAATCGTTTATGCTCTTTCGTAGACTAGTATTTTCTGGGGTATAAATATCATCAGCCGGGTTGGTAACTACATTGCTAATATTAAGTTCGGGCAGTAAAGTAAAAACGTTGGTAGGCATAATGTTCGTCGTTGGAGCGACTTTGTCTGTGTCCGCAGGGCGCCCGGCTTTGGCCGCAAGCGGGGGCCCCTTTAAAAACCCTTTTCACGAAGGACGGCAGCAAGAGCCTGCAGGTCCTCCTGCGAGTGGTCATCGGTCTTGAAGGACCGGATATTGAATTTAGACTTGGGAGGCTCCGGGCACTCCCGCTTCATGTGGCCCTCGTTGCCACAGTTATAACATTTAAAAACGCGTGGTGTCTGCCGCGCGTGATCCACATCCATCGGGGCGGTCTCCCCCGGCCCGATCTTCTTCGCGAGGTTGGGCGCCGGCCCGAACCCTGGTGACGACTTGGCAGCCGGCGCTTGTGCACGCGCCGGGGCCCAGAACATCCGGCCTTGCTGAGCTGCTCGGAGTTTCCCCCGCTCCATGACCCTGCTGATCGCCGTCAGCCTCTTTTTGAGTCCCGCGTAATCCTCCGGGATCTCAATTCCTCCCGCATACAGCTGGGTGCGCACCGCCTCCTCGACGAGGCCTTCTAGTGTTTCCACTAGGAAGGTGTTGTGGGGGGTGTCCTTGTCGTTGGGGGCATACCCCGCTTCTTCAGCGTTCAACTCGAACGCCTGGATGAAGTCGGCCAGGGGAGTCTTTCCCTGCCGAGTTGTCGTAAGGCGCATGTGCGCCGTCTGTTTGAAGTTCTTGTCCTGGAACGTCCCTTCCAACTCCGAGATCAAATCATCGAAGTGGTAGAGGCTATCAAGCCCCTCGCGCAATGTGCGCTTTCGCCAATTATGTACCCAGTTTGTGGCTGGGCACGAGGCACCATCGGTCCGACCCAATAACGAGAGGGTGAACGCGATCTTCTTCTTTTCGGAGTCAAACTCCGAGTCGTACGCCCATAGGTAATTAAGGAGGGCGTCAAGGAAAGTTTCCCACTTGCTCTTGTCAGAGCCGTCGAAAGTGGGGGGGAGGCATGCGAGGATGATCCGAGAGGACCTAGTCTCTCTCGGGGCGGGGTCGAGGTCCATAGCGGGCATGTAAGAGGTGGTGCCCTGGTTCTGGTCTTCGTCGGCCATTGGTAATATGAGTGACGGACGAGGTGGTTGGTAAGGTAGTTGGGCGAGGGCGGCGTAAAGTCGGTCGAACGGGGTGAAGGTAGGAAGTTCGGCAGCACGGTATAAGGAAGTCGACGGGGATGAGGTTCCCGACGAAGAGGAGGTGGATGGGGCACGGAAGGTCACTGTGTTGGTACGAATCCGCACTCAGCGGTTGGTGAAATTGCAACGGTCTCTTGCCACAGAACTACCCCGGGTCTTCTACAACACCCCCGGCGATAGCGAGGCAGTCTTCCCCGAAGGTCCGGCTGGCACTCCTGCGACTGCTATATGGCTTGGGACGGACTCAACGTTTCCTGTGGCCTAGCGTCTGTCTGTTCGGTAAACCGAAAACAACTGGTGCTGCACTTGTTTAGACTCGCTGTGGACGAGGTAGGGAATCGGCGGGTGGGGAATAGGGAGAATGGAACTTCAAATACGAGAAGCCAAGTAGAGGGTAAGGAACCAAGTAGTGGATAGAGGGATGGGGGGAAAGGGAAAGGAGGTCGGAGGGTAGGGGCGGTACGAAGGTATGAAGGGTAGTCTTTTATTATGTCACGCTCAAGAACTCTGAAGACGCCCTAGGGGAGCACAATGCTGCTTGTGACGTCTCTCGGTAAGAGGAGTGTCTCGAAGGATGATGGAATAAAAGACTAAGGAATACAAGCGACTAGCTACACTACTTATACTGTTCAACTGTGGCTATGTAACTAGTGCTAATAATATATACAATAGAGCGTCCATGTGCTACAAGCACCATAACCATGTGTTCTGAGTAAGAACCGTCCTGAAGCCATGTGTTCTGAGTAATGCCCATGCATACTCCACATGTCCGCAGCATGACACCTGTCAGCTGTCCGATCACCAATCCGTCGTGCTTCATCGGCATGTTCCTGTGGGAACCCGATCCCTGGCTGTCCGATCACTGATGACTCAAGCATAGCCTTGGTGTTTAAATAGACGAGCGCTTGATTAGGCGCTTAGATAAGGCGTTGTCGCGATTAGATAGCGTCTAAATCGTGACAATGAGGGATTTTTGCTATTTGTCCGGCATTTTCCGATCCAATGGCAAAAATCCCTCATTGGCTTAAAACATGTACTTTACAATGTGCTTTTGTGTACCGTCGATACCCCAAAAATCCAATATGGTTGATTTGGCACCTGATTGACATTCTTTTCAGACACCTTTCTTACATGGTGAATCAGATAGAAATCAATCAAGTTAAAAAGGCCTATGAATTCTAGTTGTGTCTGTAATCCTTTCTTACTTCATTGAATCTCGCTAAATCAATCAAGATATATTAGACTACGAATACACATTCTTTCCATAGGTCTTTTAAGCGACCTTAAAAGGTTCCCATCCTGGGTGTGACAATTCTGTTGCTTACTCAGGAGTATCTCACGGACTTTCCAGTCCCTGTGAATGCTGGTCCATATTTATACTTTTAACGTTTAAACAAGATCATTGCCTGTTGTTCCATGTCCCTTTTTGAGTTGCATCTGGCTCAATAGTGCACAGATTGCACAGATTGCATGGATCAGACAAGCATAAGGAGCTTTGGAAAGGCTATGTAACTTCCAGTATACACAAAAACTGCCACTAATTTTTTCCCCTCTCAATTCTTTGCAGGTGTATTCATCTGGCAGTCAAGCCAACCTACTGTCCAGGAGGTACCAGGGATACCGTAATTAATCCAAGGGACAGTGTAGAAAAGAATATATGTGGTGCACAGTCGATTTAGGAACTCATTTGGACCTCCGGAGAATGGTCTCATAGAAAAAATAAAGGACAGCTGTGGGAATCGAACCGTAGGCCTTGGAGTGATGTCAAAAAATATCACAACAAATACTTACCAACTAGGCAAACCAAAAACTACCAATGCCCCTCCCGCAAGGCGATGGTACCTACCCCATCAATTATTTTTGAATAAAGAAAATTTTGATCAAAATTCAGGACACCGCACGGGGGCCGCATCGACTGCCAACTGGGCGACCGCAACGGCTCAATCTCGACCAAATCTTCTTCAATCCACAGGCTCCCGGGATCGTTCTGCTCCTAGGATGCGGGACCTCGATCTATAGCGCCACAGGGCAAGATTTCTTGGTACCCACTGTCGCTACAGACCGATGAAGAATTTCCCTTCGTTTTGAGTGGCTCCGGATGGTCACTCCCGTATCAAACTAGCGCGTTGCACTGACGGTCTGGAACTTGGCAAGGGCGATGATGTTGATGAAACCCTCCTCCTAGTATGTGCTTCAATATTTTGGACATGTTCACCCCTTCTCACCACGATCCATTACCCCAAACCACCTGATTTTCACATCCCAGATCTTTGGAATTTTTCTGAGAGTTGTTGGTGTCTGGGGACCAAGGGATCCATATACGTGCGTCCTAATACTCCCCATTAGTCTGCCTGTAACTTATTTTGGTCCTCCTGGCGCAATATCCCTCATGCGACACGCAAATCGGTGGGGATACTGATTCCCGCCATCCCGATCCCATCCGAGCTTCGTTTTTCTACCCATCTTGTAGCATTCATGTAGCCGCTGACCACATGCAATCATGCATACATCCCATATAAACTATTCCTGAGCCATACGACTGTCGGATTTGACGTCCGCAGCTTATTTGGTGGGGTGGCCAACTACCTAGTTATTTAGCTTTGTTGGTTGACCGGCGGGAAAATATTCACTGCAGCCCTCACACCTGGTTTAAATTCATGCAAACCACCTGGACTTGTTCCTATGATGTCTACCATTCTTCTCAAACACCCGGGATCCAATACGCTCAGCGATGCCATGTAACAGGGGTCGGGAATGCCATAGCGGCCAACTACCCAGTCCGAAATAGTAATTTTTCTACAAGCCGAGGACGATCTCGCAAAACGCAAAGATTACATTCGATGAGGGAGGGTTGCCGAGGAGATGAGTCAGGTCTATAAAGTCAATAGAGAGTCGACGGAGCAGGATTGAGTCACTGAAATTTGGGCGCTGCGATTCCCGTCTCCACGCACTCTCCACGCGAAGCCATTGGGATAGGGGCGGACAGAGGGAAGAGAGTTGGAGTCAGACCATTATCGCAAAGTGACCCACAAGGAACCATCCAGGGTCTGACATCCATGTTCTCGAGGCAAACAGCCAAAATGCTGCGGCTAAAAGCAGGAGCGCGCGTGCGCCATCTTGAGGAATGTCGGCTGGTCTCTCTCCGGTCTCGGAACGGGAACGCTGGGAATATCCGAGATCAGATACGGAGAAGAGGGAGAAAGAGCAAAAGAGGCGGGAAGATGGAATTGCTCACCTGAAAAACATCTCGTTCGTCGCATCCCTCATGTCCGGATACGATGCTTGGTGCGGGTCGTCCATATTGCCACAAATGAGTGGAGTTCCGAGAACCGGTGATTGCCCCGGCGCAGCAGGGAGCGCGCCATGCGGCACGTTGGACAGACGGCCCAAAAGAAAAGGAGAAGGGACGGAAATGCAGCTCACCTGGAATAATCTGCCACTCTCTAATAAGACCTTCCCGGCAGCGTCTCCTCATCCCGTTCGCTGACACTCTGTGGTTGCCATCGAGGCATTGTTGAGGAGAATACCTTGACTCCTAGGCGCATATGTGCCACCCGCGCACTTGATCCATTCCAATTCCAGCGAGAGCACAATGCAAAATACCTGCACCCGCACCGTTAGCGCGCACAAAGAAATGTACAACAACGAAAGATACCTGCATTTGGACTGTTTTCCAGGAAAAACTGCTGAAGAAAAGGCGTCTGCTGCGGTTTTTAAAGATGCTAAACGACACAGACCTCATCCTCTCTCTTTAACATGGGGATGGGTCAACGGCGACCTTGAACATCTCTCAACTGAAACAACCTTAGCCCATTGAAATCGACTTGAAGAGTGACAGAGTCGACGGATACCGACACGGATATAGTTGTGTCTCTGTTCGCAGACCTGCGTTCACATCTGCGCTGGACATCTGAGTGGCCTCGGTGTTGATTGCCGTCGGCGGAGTTTGAAATACGATCACGTGGAGATGGGATCTGCGACGTCGCCAGTAATACAGTCTGAGTATAATATACACGCGGAGCTGTCAACTCAGGTGATCGGCATCGTTCGGCACTGGCTGATGCGGGCAACCACTGCCGGCCGCTGGCCGGCTACGAATTTTTAATGGACATCAGTGGCGCACAGCGTAGCACCCCGTTGCCACCGCTGGCGACCACTGGACTTTGTTGGCTCAGGTACCGCCACCGTTCTCCATTGATTTCCGCAGGACTTCACTGGGAGTCATTGGGTCGTAGCTTAATGGATAGCCACCGAATGCCAGTATGAACCACCGGTTTTCAATGGTCAGAGTTCAAGGCGGGCCGACAATTTTGTTCAAATGCGACTGGTTCACACTGGTCCTCATTCGCGCACACTGGCGGAATTTCCTCCTGGTGGGCCAGCGAAATCCACCGCAGCTGATCGGTGTTCAGTGGTTCACACCGGCCCAACTTCTTCCTGGGGGGCTAGTGGAACCCCTGTGGCTCATTGGGAACAAATGGCTCTGCTGGAGTTTCACAAACATTTTCTAGCTAAATTTGCGATGCGAAACTTAGACAATAGGCGCCCCACTGGGGGAAATATTAAGTGTTTTCGTTGAGAACAGACTACAGTATTTATACAAGTAGGTAGAACCGAGGGAAGTAGAGAGGAATGTATAGTAGCTGAGACTTATCAAGCTCCTAGAAGGATAGAGGGGACGAGTTTATGTATGAATAAATTGTAGAATTTGCAGGATATCAGAGAAGTAGCGTGATTGGGTTGTGATTGGGTGAAATTGCCCACAAATTGAATGGATAAGTCAGGTGAGTTGGAGAAGCAAGGTGGTTAAAATAGGGTACAGCGTGATTAGCACGTTAAGAGGGTGAGACGGGAGGTGGAAGGAGGAAAGCCATCGGGCGTTGGTGGGCGCTTCGGAATGATCCGAGACCGAGTGTGGAAGGAACTTTGGATTTATCTGAAAGCGGAAATGTGTTTCCGGTCGTGGCGCGAAAGCGTGCGCTTCATCAGGCATAAGCAGCTGAAGGATTTGGGATTGAGAACATAATATAATAGTAGACAAAGTAGATAATGTTCAATTCCCTGCCGCTTCCATCCAAAACACCTGTGTGAGGCCCAAGCCTTTGCTATCCACTCAGTTTTCAACCTGCTCCCCATATATCATCATTAAGACGGGAATGAAAAAGTGATAATTCACATCTGACATCTGCCGCAGCTGCGATTCGAAGCCGGTAAGCCACGAGTTGAATGCGCGGGTCTGATGGGTGGTGCCGTTGGCATCCTCTTCGACAATGACGAGATCGGGCTGGGAGCCATTGGCAGGTGGTGCACCATGTGAGGCTGAAACATCTTCGGTGGTCGCCACTAGGGGAAGTCAGAGTGCACCGATTCTTACTCGATTCTCGATCCGATTCTAGTTCGGTTCTGAGGTAGAATCGAGTCAGAATCGAATCGAACTTTGACTGACCCGATTCGGGATTTGATTCGGCGTCGATTCTGGGCGCGATTCTCGCTTCAGAAACCATCAGATTGATCGATTCTCGAGTCGATTCTGGGCCGATTCTGTGGTTGTTCCTCCGGAGGAGGAACAACACGAAACATCGATTTTCTTTCGATTCTGGCGAAGTCGATTCTGCATCGATTCTCACCTCAGAATCGAATCTGAATCGAACGCTGAATCGACGCTGAATCGTCCAGAATCGTCCACTCTGACTTCCCCTACTATTATATGGTGGACCCCAGTGGAAATCGCTGGTGAGCGGGGACGCGGCGGTCCGGTGAAAACCAGCGGTGATCGCCGGAATCCGCATCTTATCTTGGCGCCCACTGGCGCACCACGTCAAACACCGTCCATCAACATCTGCCAATGGCCGCCAAGAGTCACTGGCGGCCACCGGCGGCCGCCAGCGACTTTTCCAGCAGCGGGTATATTACTCACAAAATCGGAGTATTCACTAAATCAAAGATAAGTAGCAAGCGGGGAAATATGACCCGATAGCCTGTGGGAGGCACCCGCCGTGACTGGTGATAGGCGATGACACTAATGCGCATGCGGGGAACCTCAGCCTGACCTGTTCGATTCGGGGTTGGGTCATGTGCCCTCAGCTCAAGTATGTTTCTCCAGTGTTCACCCAAAAGGCAATAAGGCCTTAAAGATCTTTGGCCGACCCATCGAGCCCTTCGGAAGGCCTTAAAATACCACGTGCCTCAGGGTGTAATTTCCCAATTTTTTCCTCTCCTGGAGTCTCCGCCGCAATGTGCTTGGAAGGCGGACAACCTGATCCTGGAGTTCACCAAACCCGAATAGAAGTGTCGCTGCTGTAGTTCGTCGGCACAAGCGATGAAATCTTATGCAGGAATTGGTGGATGAGGTCGAGGATGCGTTACCTGACGATGGTGTGGTAGAGATTAACTCAAATGACGAGTTGTAGGGCAAGTCTACGGTAATTATGGTTGTGAAAATTTCGTGGGAATTTTTCCTTTAAGGCCTTAAAATGCCATTTAGTTTAAGGGCTTACCCTTCGGAAGAGTTCCGAGAACCCGATTAAGGGCTTAAGGGTGAACACTGTTTTTCTCGAGTTCCCGAGTCATTAAGGGGAAAGGAAAAAGTACCTCCACGGGAACTCCTCGTTAAATTGACCAGAAGCTCTTCATTTAAGACCGTTAAATTGTCATATCCGGAATACCCCCTCAGACTCTTGAATAAATTCAGGGTAGCAAGATGAGGGATGAGACCTGATAGCCCTTGGCGTCGGGCACCCACTTTCACTACCGTGTTTCCATGTGATTCACCGTGGATCGCCCGTTCGATTCTGGATCAGGTCATGAGACTTTGCCTTCAGAAATTTTTTTATGGCTGATGCATAGGCGCAAAATCCAGGAATGCCCACTAATAAAGTTAGAGCGCCCTGATTTTCGGCTTTGGCAGAGTGATGCCTTTTTCCCACGGCAATCGTGAACAAAAAGCTGCATTTCCGACGTGGGTTCAATTCTCGCTCTCTGCTTTCTTTCTTTTTCACTTCCTTGCAAGTCCTCTTGTGCAGGAAACCTCGAGCACCAGAATATTCTGCCAGTGATACAGCACTGGGCAACTTCCCGTAAGGTAGATATATTCCTATATCTTGGGGCGATGCTGCAGGTTACAAGGTTCAATAGAGGACGCAAACCAACCAGGCTATCATAACACCTGAGATGTGTGATCATGAATAGACAGAGCATACCTTCCCTGGACTTCAAATACTTGCCCAGTTGCCACTGGATGAATTTTTTTCTCGGACTGTTGGTCTCATAATAAAATCTGAGATTATTTGATCCAAACCATCCATCTTGATTGTAAAGTCTTTTCCTGAATCTCAAATCTCTCTTGTGATCTCGGCAGTCAGAAGTCTGGATGCTGCTCCGGTTAGACACCCTATTACAACTGTGAACATTGCTGGAGGGATCCAGAAGACTTCTCTGATACTAGGGATTGAGAACATGAATTATCATCGAATTTTGCTCCATGATTTTAGGGCCCTCTGTCCTGCACAATGATGCGGAGAAGGTGCAGAATAGCACAGAATCTAAGAGGTATTCAACACAAAGTATAAACACAGCAAATATCTTGGTGATAAGGAAAAAGATGATGAATGAACCACCAAAATCCAAGGTCAACTTCTAATAGGTCATGCGCTTAGCATCTCTGGGGATGGCCCCCACGGTGGTCCAGAGATGTAAAGAAGGGTACAATGATTTACCATGGGGCCTTGGAATGCCACTTTGAGGGATTCTAATTCCACTGAATTGGTGGGCGTTGGAATGGCCACTTCAGACATGCGGGGAAAGATGATAGTTCAGCATCACATGCATTTGTCAGACAGGGTGGAAAAACCCTGTCCAGGGCAGAATTTACTGTCTATTGCACAAATTGGGCTTTACCGACAAAGTTCAGACACGGGAGGACAGGAGGGAGGAGTATGTCAGTTGAACCTCAGTTTCGACCAGGGAGGGGAAGTAAAGTCTAGACAAACTTCGGAGTTGATCTGAAAAAAATGAATTGGTGTAATGAATGTAGCTCTGATCGAATTCCAAGGGCTCGTAGGGTATCCATGGTGGGAACTTAAGGATGAGGGATGCAATGAGACTGATCATAAACACAGTCATTGATCAAAAGTTGGTAGCAACACTTCTTGTACTTCCACAGAGCAGGCAGATTTGAGGGAGATTCTAATCTGATCTTAGGGAAAGTCACCACTTCTAAACTGACACAATTTTGAGGATTTATATCTGCCACCTTCAGCTAGGGTTTATATTGCATTGAAACAGTAGCCTACTATTTTATTGGAGTCGTTTCTCCGTGTTTTTTTTCGTATAGGTACATTTTGTGTCATTTTATGCACCCCAAGACCAAGGCATATGCTATGGTTCACAAGGCAAGGATATGAGAATGGATTGATAGAAAAAATCAGGGTCTAGGCCACCACTGAGCCTCTGGTCAAAATGGTACAGGCTAGCCATGCTCAATACACAATTGATATTTTCAAGCATTGTACACCTTGGGTTGGACCATGGCAAACAGTTTGCATGTGCACATCTCTAAAAGATAACAACAACAAAGTTACTGACCAATAATTTGGTTAAATGCTGAAAAAATGTTTAGTTAGGCCTAACTGCAAGATTTTGTTTTAGGACTGTGATGAATGTTCACCAGACCCAACATTCAGCAAACAGGATGTAGTCCAGCATAAGACATGACTTGCCTGGCATTAAGGAACTTCCACTTCAGCAAAACCAACATGCACTTCCCGTGTGTTGACAGTATACGCAACATGAATCAGTACAGCCAGCACAGAATGGAAGGCAAAGGGAAGGAGAAGAAAGTTTGGACTGTTGTTCGTCAATAGAAAAGGGTGCAAAAATGCATAGTCAGAATAATAAAAGTACAACATTCTTTGAATGATGAATCCCTCTTATAAATTGTTCACCTTATTTGCTTGGCACATGAGTTCATGTTGTGGACTTTGATGATGGGTGTGCCCTGGGTCAGATTGGCAGTGACAATGACCCGAAAAATGTCACATAGAGAGAAACTAACAGAGTCACCCTAGACAGACCAGATCATGACTGACAACCAAGAAGACTTGAAAGACAGTTGTGCACGTGCACCTGTCTGATTAAATACAGGCGCACCATAAAAACTTCACAGTCTTGAGTCAAACTCCGATCAAATTGAAAAGCTTAAATTGATGTTATCGCTAATCGGCTCCCGAATATTGTGGTCCGCCGTGGGGCACTAGTGGTCTGTTGTGGGCGTGGGAGATGGATGTAAAAGGACATCAGCCATTTGACATTTTGATTGTGGCGTTTCACGTGTTGTTTTGCGTTTTCGCGTTGTCTACCAAAGTGAAAAGGTGAATTGTGAATGGAATTTAGTGCCGAAATGGGGCATAAAGGGCGGGGAGCTGCTGGGTGGTCCTGTGGAGGTCCAAAGGTCCACGGAATTATTAGCCGTTCTGACGTTATCTGCTGATCTTGTTTTGGTGTTGTGAGAATTTCGCCAAAAATTGTTGGCGTTGTCATGTTGTTGTGATTTGGCAGGCTGTTGCCGCGTTTTTGGCGTTGTGTGGGCGTTGTACAACCCCACAATGGAAATGTCAAAAGTCTGATGGACATCCTGCAGGAGCGGTAATCCTCCAGCAGTACCTTCTTCAACAAGAAATTTGAGAAATCATTGGGAAAACATATAAAATTCGGAGATATTTCTCCCCTCAAAGCCAAAAAAAAATAGGATCAGAAAGAGACCAGGAAATATCCCTGAATCTTCTTGCAATATTCCTCCATAAAAACGGCCTGCTCTCCATCTTTCAGCACAAGGTTTCACATGTTTGAACATGTATTGAGTACACAACTAGCAGTGACCCGTTACCTATTACCTGATTACCTGGTCTTGGGAATGAAAATCAGAGAGCAGAGATCTCTGAGCCGGTCATTTTCCCGATGATTTAAAGTCCATCCATGTTGAAATGTTGGAAATTGAAAGAATGTTGCCACTCACTAATCTTCGATTGGTTCCTTGCAGCACCTGTGGGCTGTTCCCAGAGTTCAGCAAACTGTTCACCTAGTCCACCAGATTCATAGTTGACAAACATTCAAGTTTTAAACAAATTTGGGCACTACTCGTTGCCAATCTTTGAATCGTTGATTGGCTCCACCTGGCACCCATGTTCAGATGTGCATGTTTAATGAGCCAACAAGTGTTCAGTGAGTAGACCAGACCATAACCCATCGAGGGGCATCTGAACAGGGTGTGGGTACACTTACTCGTCTCCAATGTGCCCATGGACACGGTACCGACTCCTGCTGCCTTGGACTTGGTACCACAGGCAGCGGCCAGAGGCCACCGATATGTGTTCCTTGCTCATGCTGTAAGCCACTTCCACACTTGCTCTCACCAAGTACCTTGGTTTGCACATATAGGATGGGGTCCTTCATTTTCTGAGTGCATATGTTCTGACAACGTAAAATCTATTAAAACTCAGTCTGTATGTGCCAAAGGTTCACACAAAAATCCAAATCAAATATCTCCAGCAACTGCTGAGATCGACTGTCCTTGGCTGAAACTTGACATTTTCACCAATTAAGGGTACAACACGCACAAGGAAGCATTAGCACCAAGAATTAACAAACCCATGGAGCCCTACCCTCTCAGAATTATCACTAAATTACTGCGAGAAATTCGAGCCATCACATGGCCGTAGAAGCTGTGGTTCAATGGCCGCGGAAGTGGAAAGCTGTTCCATAACTGTTAGGATTTAGCGTTTTATGAGCATAAGTCAGTGTTTGAGAGCTGAAGTCATGAGTGATGTTTTTGCAGTTTAGTAAGTTAGTCGTAAATCATTAGAGAGTATTTGAAAGGGTTCAAATACTGGAAACCCTCAATACGAGTGCCTCAAACTTAAATCAGTCAAACAATCAAGAATCACTACAATCGTGACCCAGGTCCCAGTGGGCTATGCGCTTAACAAGGGAATACAAGGGCCCTAATTTCTTTAGGCAACTATGGCTAGGAACTTAGTTTGAATCGGCTATAGGCAACTATGGCTAGCGTCTTCGAAGTTGAGAGTAGAATGGCTACTGATGATGGATTGAAGTAAAGATGTGGTGCCATCACATGAGGAGCGGCTCTCATATATATACTAATGAGTGTGGATACTAGAAGGTTCTACCTAGCATTAGAACATTCTTGTGTAGCACTAGAATGTTCTTAGACAGCGATGGAATGTGCTAGAAATGTTCTGGAATATTCTCAGGAATATTCTACACACAGAAAATATCCTAAATACAGTGAC
This sequence comes from Mycena maculata, assembly GCA_029448575.1. NCBI lineage: Eukaryota > Fungi > Basidiomycota > Agaricomycetes > Agaricales > Mycenaceae > Mycena > Mycena maculata. The sequence goes on from JARJLG010000312.1 coordinate 60,916, forward strand.
CATGCATCAACCATAAGGGTTGACACGTAAAGAATACAAAATACACGTATAATGTGTCTTAGTGTGAGCGGGTACGCCGCGAGAGACTTGTTCTAAATGATATTTGATCTCCGATCAAATATTGATTTCTCTGATCGTACTCAAAGTTTGAGTCGTTCAGGAGCTTGAAGGCCATCCTTAGCTTGTAAATTCAATTGAGAATAGTATTTGAGAAGTGTGCCTTCACTCTAGACCCAAAAAGCGAATTTATGAATGCTAATGTACAAGGATATTCAAAATACACTATGAAATCCCGTTATCCATGACAATAACCATGCTGTTTGGGGGGCACGGTAGTGTAGTGGTCTACTGTGCGGTGTTTCAACACATCACCTTCTGATGGTTTTTTGGGCAGCAGGTTCGAACCCCCCCCCCCCCCCCCGTTAACACTTTAGACACTTTTCTGCTTCTCACTGCCGACTGTCACAGCTTTGGTTCTGTTTGGCCTTCTTTAGCAAGCACCCCCACTCCCATCTGAGAAATGGGAGCCAACAAACAAACCAAAGATATCACTGCACAGTGCTGAAAAAGGGAATTTCGATCAGTCTGGGGTTGGGTTAAAAGAGAGACAAGCCGAGGCTAAAAAGGGATGCCGAGGTTGGGGTGGCGTGGGAGTGTGGAAATGTCGGACTTCAGAATAGAAAGGGCTGGGAAGGATCCACTAACTTCGCCTAAAATGGCACCCATTTATGCGGGAAACCCTGCTAAGGAAGCACCTCTGGCACTCCTCAGTGATGCCGTATCAACAATCTATGATCATATGCATATCCAGTGACTACACATACAAACACACGTGCACAAGAGATCCCTACCATATCATTTGCGACAACCGGGGAAATAAAATTGATTTAAAAAAAAAACCCCATGCTGTCGGTCTTGAGGAAAATTTTCTGACAGGACAGGCATGGCACCTGTGCCACAGGTGTGAACCACATGGCCACAGTCCCAGTGAACAGCCCTACTTGCGGGAGCTTCTGCTTGCCATTGTGCTTCATCTGCTGCTTAGATTGTGTAGGTGTGAGAAGGCATCACCGGTTTTCCTGGAATAATCTGTGACACATGTCTCCTTCCAGTGGCATTTTCTTGCAACGTTGAATTTTCTGCAGATCCTTGCGGGAAGCTCAGAAACTTAGCTTTAGAATACACTTAAAGCTGAATTTGAGGTGACAGGAAGCCAGTGCATTCGTTAGCAGAGAGCAAGTTGAGAGCAAACAGGATTCTCAGCTGAAAGCATTGTGAAAGTGTTGTGAGCGTCTCGAACCTTTGCTGCACGTGATTGTCAGCCAATTGAAATGTGTTACGGTTGATGGTACTTTCTCACACGGCTCTCTTTTGTATTATAGATTTTGATGCTCCACATGGACTAGATATTCAGAGAGAGCTGGATTCTGTATCTATTTCTCTCCAGAGATAGCCCAAAATGAAAGATATTGCTCATGAGAGAGAGAGAGAGAGAGAGAGAGAGAATTCAGATTGAAAGATTTCTGTTTGTAATTGGGGCAAAACCTACTACAGAACTAAAGATGGTGAGCTGCAACGGTCGGTCATTTCTGTATGTTCCTGGCACACCACTCCATGCAATATTGTTTTGCCAAAGAAACCTAGGCCCAGCTGGAAGTAGGCATATCCATGGTTTCGGAGTATATACAAAGCACCTACATTACATAGATTCGGGAACCCGGTACATTCAAATCAAACACGGTAGATCCCATCAATGTGCCGCTCTTTGAATCAAAGGCGGCACTTTCCATTTGGGAATGTACCGTGTGTCGGTAAAGCTTCCTTTTGGAAGGGGACACGTGTCAGATCCCCCGTTTTCCTTCTCTTCTCCTCTCACCACCATTCCTCACCTCAGCGCGCCGCCGACGCGTCGAACGCGTCCAAATGCACCCCAATGCCGAACCGCGATCAAAACACACGCCTGCCGACCAAGAATACCTTGACAGCCTGTCCACTCGTCAGTTAATTGATTTCCGGAATTGTGTACGTCGCCGCCGCGGTGTTAAGGAGCTATTCTTACGCACGAAGCCAGCTGTTCTCTCCCACGTACATTGCTCTCAACGCCACCAGGTTCCTCGACTATGAATGGGTGGATATCGGCGAACTTCGGCGGTATCTCCAGCACATGACCACCAATTCTGGGTTCGACGCGTCGACAACACGTTTATCCACGATCCCGGCTCCAGTTCTTATCAAAATTGAAACGACCCCGCAGTCTGTTCTGCCTCGGCCAGCTTCCATAGTCAAATTGGAGCCCCACGCAATTAGTGTCCCGACGTCGCTTTCTGTTGATATCAAGATGCGTGCCCTGAACGAGGACGGGCGAGAAGTTTTTGAGCTCCTTTCGGATTCAGAGCCTGACGCTGACGAACCGGATTCGGACTTGGAGGTGATTGACGCGTTGCAGTGCATGTCTCGGTCATCTAGCGCGTTCCCTCTCACCGGTGCGCAATTTTTTTTATCCTCTAACTGGGCTCATTATCCTTATTATTGTAGATGCCGATCATTTCAGCGATGGTGACAAAGCAGTCACATCTGAATCTTCGTCTTCGAATGTGGCTGGTGCGCAATTGTTCATCATCTCTGATGGCGTGCATTATTCTAAATCCTTGCAGATGCTAATCATTTCACCGACCATGATTTTGACTCTGGAGAACCGGACACGGGTTCTGGAGCAGCCTTGGGCTCGAATGGTGCAATGAATCAATATGTTATAGCGGTTCTAATACTGACTTTGATTTTCTAGATGACGCCTCCGATCTGGAAGAGTCTGAGACGGTCTGGCAAGATGACGGCACATCGCTTGTGCGCACGGGGAAGTTTCGTCTCACGCAGAAATTGTCTGTCGAGCGTATTGAATATCGGGTGGGCCCGGCCGTCATTTATCCAATTCACCGCACTCCCACTGCAATTGTTGTTGACCTCACCGACGCAATATACCGTGGCCCTGCGAATAAAGAGCTATATACACTGAACACGATCATAATGAATGCCGTTTGTCTTTGTTTTTAATTATTGCAGCATTGACTCTGACTTTCTCCTTGTGGACAGGACAATGACTCGTGGGAGTGGTTAGGTGGTTCTCGCGATGGCCCCAAAGTTACATTTGTACCCGGGGAGGAGGCTATTGATTGCCAACGTATTCGGTACAAATGTAAGGGTGCATATGCGTGCAGTGAGCTTGATACAGCGCTTCGAAGTGTGGTCCGCTTCGAATTGGATCTGGCCCCACGTAATGCCATCATCGCGGCTCAGCAGGAGACCCGACGCAGGGAAGGCAATACTCAAGAGGAGCGTGTTGCGATGTGAGTCCTTTGTTTTCCTTCTAGAATCTATTGTGTGACCTTGTTCAACAGATTTATGACGAATGTACGGCGTGCAAAGTGCCTCGCCGTCGATTCCCAGGGCAACAAATGTCGGGGTGGGCCGGTATTGAAGCCCAAATGTCAGGTACTCGCCTCAAATATTCTAGATATTGTTCGCTAACGGAACCTTTTGGTTTGATAGGCCTCGTCGCGTGCTCACCAGTACTTCGTCGGGTGCAGCGGTTGGACTCCAAAATTCGAAAAGGGCCACCGATTTCACCCTATTCCGGATCAGGTCGACGAAAACCTCCTCGCAAATGCCCTTGCTGGGTTGCCATTAACTGACGATCCCACCAAAGACACACCGCCTTGCAGCGGTCTCATTCATCCGCATACTGGACTGAAGAAAAAAACCTGCCGTATGATTCATCGTTTCTACCACATCCACCCCTGCTTATTAATTGTAGCGCACACTCATATCATCAACGGCATGCAGGTGCAGGGTAAAATTCGAAATTATTCTTGCGAGGCCACCCGCACGATTTATGTCCCCACTGATCCATCAATTCTCAAAGTGCTTATCGTCCACAACAAAACTGGCCACAACCATCCGATTCCGACGCTCACCAAAGCCTCATTCGGCCACAAGGACACGTATCGGCAGTGCATCGAGGCTAACGGCGTCCTCGGAGCCACTGTGGCCAAGATTGATAACTGTTTGAATTCTCGCACTTGTTTTTATTCGTCGCTGAGAGCTCTCGCAGCACCATCAACTAAACAACTTCTCAAGGGGAAGACCCCTGCTGCGCACGCTGCCCCTCTCCACAATAAACGCGTCAAACAAGACTTGCTGCGCGCTGCAAAACTCGAAAAATACCCAAACGGGCTCGGCCTCGAAGGTATTCTAAAATCTTCTGCGTATCAACCTCCGTCCTCATGTACGGCAGCCATCCGTCCAATGTGGCACGAGGAATTAATCAAACCACTCCCAGAGCGCTACATCCACAGTTACATTGAGACGAAGAAAGGCGAGACGATTATTGTGACATTTGTCCCTTACCTTTTGAAGCTGCTCGACGATCCTGGAGTAACCTCGTTCGACGGGGATACTACTTACAAAGGGATCGAGGGCAAGGTAAATGAATGGGAGCTCACTATATTCGCCAAGGTCGTCCGACGCGGTTTGTGCCTTCTATTTTCAGAGATCTTTCAGTGCATAACACTTCACAGCTGCATCAATTCTTCGTGCCTATATCAATGGCGCAAGCGCAGATTTCTTCGAGCAGCTATTCGACGAACTTCAGCACGTCAAGCTGATGGTTACGGGGAAACCCATTGCACTGAAGAAATTCGTTCGAGACGGTAATCTTGATGTCATGAATGTGGATATGGATGGCGCACAGGTTATCGGCTTCTGTCGGTCGGTCATGAAGTACAATGATCCCAAGTACAGCGGCATTCCTAATGATACCCCACCCGAGAAAATCGCACCAGAATTCATTAAACTATGCTGGAGACACGGGAAGGAGTAAGTCGCGCTCTCTCGTGTCTGCTGAGCTAATTTTCCTTACAAGGCCAATCAATGACTTCGAGTCGCTGGTATCAGCGGAGCAGTTCGCGCGCATCAAGGATGTATTCTACATTGACTCGAAAGAGTTGCTGGCCGAGTTCTCATCCTTTCTTTATGGTTTGGGTATCAAGAAGATCACGGGTGAGTGTTTACTTCACTCTTAGTCTTCCTTTCACTGTCGTTCCATTTAGATTGGTGGAAACATAAAGAAATACACGACTGGATCATTCCTTGTCTCGTCAAATCCCAGTCGCGTATTCCCGCGGACGTGTGGGACTCAACTCCTTCAACGACGAACACCAATGAGGCGCAGCATCATTGGACCAATTCTCTGACAGGGATCAGATTGCCCCCGGTGGAGGCGCTTGAAAGGCAAGTCGATTACCACAAAATTCCTTGTTTATTGCTGACTACTATACAGCCGGCGCAAGGTTGACATGAATGTTGCACAGGAGATCCAGATGTCGCTGCAAACGGGTATCCTGTCCAACTCCAACAACGAATTCTCCCATTGCATGGCTCGCAACAGCCAACGCCAAGCTGCCACCGCACGCAGAGCACGCGAGAAGGCCTCAACTGGTAAGCGGGCGAAGTCCAAGGCAACAGCACCCGTTGTTTCCGCGAGCTCAAGTGGACGGGTAAAAAGAGCGAAGCAGCGTAAAAGTACTTTTCTTTGATTTGCGCTGAAAATATGGTTTTAACCAAGTTTTAGACGTGCCTGTGCCACCCGTGCAGTCCGAGTCGGACAGTTCTTTTACCCCAAGTAAGTTTCGTTTATTCATGCTGCAAATACAAGTTCTAACGAAGTTTCAGACGCACCTGTGCAACTCGAACTCGCGCAGTCCGAGTCGGACAATTCTTTGACCCCTTGTACTTTTCTTTGATTCCTATTGCAATTACATTCTAACCAAATTTTAGACGCACCTGTACAACCCACGCAGTCCGAGTCAAGCAACCATTTGACCACAACACAATCAGAACAGGGGCCGATCCCTTTCAATTGCGTTCAGCATCCAGTTGACCCTGGATTTTGTTTTGACTTCGACTCGCTCCTGGCTACTCTCGAGAACCCAGACCTCTCATTTTTTGCGCCGGAGACTACTTCCAGCTCACAGCTCTCGACATTCGATCCCACTATCGACCGTGCCGTCTTCGGATTACCAGGGGGCAGTTTGAACACGCTGATGCCTTCGAGTTTTAGTACGCCTACCACAGATCCCCTCGACGCATTTATGGCTATGTGCGAGTTTTCGGGTATTTTGTCTGACAACACTGCTTCCAACTTCGCTTCGGGTGCACCATTCAACGACGAATTACCCTCGCTGCCTCCACCTCCCCCGGAGTCTCCGCCTGATTTGGCGGCGCCGCCATCTCTCGCTGTCGAACGCCCATCAGAACCTGTCCAGAGGTCACGCCGCGTTCGACAAGAGGTGGATGAGACAAACATCATCCATTCAACACGAACCCGGGCTCCTACCACGCGCAAGCGCATCGCAGACGAGGAATTGTCGGATCGGCCCCAGAAAAAAGGGAAGAGTAAGCAAGGTATTTGTGCTCCTTAATAATTATATGGTTCTGTTCCCAATGGATTTTTAGCGACACAAGGTTGAACAGGCGGGCAACGGAAGGAATGTTTTTTTATTATTCTGGCTCTTGAATAGAATAGCGTGAAAATTGGTGTATCTCCCCCGAATAATTATCTTAAGAGCCTCTCCTCTCTTCGTCGCCAGCTCTTGCGATGGTGAGAAATTTTTCAAAGTGAGGGCCAAGTGAGGCCGGCACAGCACGGCCACAGGAATGTGCCGTGTATCTCAACAAGAGCGGCACATGCCGGCAAAATGTACCGAGCTCGAACTGAATGTGCCGGGCTTGAACCAAATGTACCGTGTTTACCGCGGAATGTACCGAGGGTGGAATCTATGTAATGTAGGGGTTTTGTTAATCCCGATGGTTTCGGTCCCGGACCGCTGCTTCCACAACTGGTTTTTTTTTCTGGCCCTATGTTCCTTCTCAAAAGCCTCAAGTACAGACAGGCCAAACTTGGGCCAAACCTAGGTGATGAAATGCACAATAGGGGGTGCAGTCTGAACAGGAAAGGTGTGACTAGCAACTCTCTCAGCACCTGCTACTTAACCTCTCCAAATTGATTGGAGTTGTACCAATCCACTACAGACTCAAAAAACTTCACCCTCAAACACCATGTTCAAGAAGACTCGAAAAATACAACCTGTGATCAAGCCCTTCTTGGAGCAAGCACAGTCAACAAGAGTCCAGCAAAGCTGGCCTGCCTTCACCAAAAAGCCTCCTTCCGCTTCCACAAAACCGAGAGAGTCTGACATGCCGGGCATGACAGAGAGAAATGAATGGTGCTGGTCACTCTAGATAGACCAGCTCATCCCTTGACAATGAACAAGAATCTGAAGAAATCCGAGCGCAACACTGGCAAGACCAAGCAAAAGGAACCAGCTGGGCAACAGAAGAAAAACAACCAAAAGCCTTGAATCAAAACACATCGTCAAGTAGGTGTCTGGTATCCATGAGATACGGGGCAGATTCATCGCAAAGCGATAACTTGGTTTCCTGAAATCCAATATGGCATTGGTGATGGACATCATGATCATCAAGCCATCAAATTAAAATTCCTGCACTGTAGACCTAGATACTATGTATCCAGGCATAAGTATGTTGTAACAATGACCATGTCCACTGTAAAGACTTCACCTAGACGGAGGCCAGCAGAGTTGGAGTTCTGTTTAAAATTCAGGCTTGTGAAGAGAATGTTAGGTTGATGTCCAATAATATTATACTGGCAAAGGGGGCATCTTGGATGGAAATGAACCCCACCCACAGGTGAGTCCTTTTATTCTCACCATGGCCGCTCTTGGGAGATTACAGCGGTCTTTTCCCTCTTGATAAAATCAAGCCTGTTTATACCCTGTGACAGGTTCAATACATCCGAAATCGTCCGGCAGCGCCATTGATCTATTTGTGGTACGTATCCGGGGAACCTGTTTCAACCAGGACATTATTTGTCTCTTATTATTGATATCATGTCATGAGTCTAAATACCATGAGATCCGTGACTAGAATTCAGGAGGTCAACACAGAAGAAGGAAAGCCTCATAATGAGCTGCAGTGGTTGGTTGGTACCAGATTTCTGCTGTCACTTCAAATCTGCTCTGAAAACTCTCAAATAAATAGAAGATACCAGACCTGATAGCCCATGGTGGGCTGTTGGAAATCGGCCCGATGCACAGTGACCCTCTGCAAACGCACAGAGGTCTTAATTCAAAGGCTACGGTATTTATACAAGCGGCGGAGTAATACATACGAAAGGAGATAAGTGCCGGGAAAACAGTAAGGCGAAATAGCGGACAAAGGAGAAATAGAGGAACACCAGGAAGAGCATTACATCAAAGTTGCATCCATATGGAGTAAAGTCGGAGTGGAATTGTCGGGCCAATGCCGGTGGGAGTAAACTCGCCCGCACCTGTCCGGGCAGTGCTGGTGCGTCAGTTGTTAATCCAACATGGGCACCCACATACCATGGTGCACCTCTGTAAATATCTGGAGGGTTACCCGTTCGATTCGGGATGTCATCAGATCTCGAGCATCAGACGTAGCCTTGTAGTATATATTTTTTATCTCGTGGAGACATATTTACAACGGTCGAATGGATGGAATATGGGATGACATTGCCTCTAAGGAATTGATTCCGGCAGCTATGAGGTGGGATTAACAGATTTATTTATGCTAGTGGGGGGAAATGGTTTGGTTTGTTCTAGCGCTCATTACCTCACCAACCTTTCCCTCCACGACTGCCTTGGAATACTGAAAATGATTCAATAAATCTGAAAATGGTTTAATGGATCGAGACTAACAAGGAAAGGATTACGAGTACTTATGTAATAAGTTCTCGTTCTTTTCTAAAAGTTTACATGAGGGTTTTGCGAGCTGCTCGAATCATCAGTCCTACTTTTCTAGTAGAAGGAGAATAGTGGCGGTGTTGAAGGCCTTCTCAGAGATTCCATTAGTTTTTTTGTGACTATATAGTGGCTGTGCTCACGGCTAATGCCGAGGGTACTTCTAAGGTCCTGAGATCGAAACTCGATGTGTACATTTCTTTTCTATTCACTTTTTTTTTCTATCATGCTCATGGCAAGAAGCATTAGGCTTGTTGACAGCTCTCCTTTCTCCGTCTCTTTTGTCTTCCTTTTGCTGTTCCTTTTTCTGCTCCTTCTCTTTTTTTCAAGTTTATGCATAAAAACCTTCTGGTGCTCAAAATATAGTCCCACAGGCTTCCTTGTGACCATGTAGATGTTGAAAGTCATTAGTAGACCTGCTGTGCAAGCTATAGTGTCCTGTGAGGGAAAAAGGAGATGAAAAAGGGAAGGAAAAGGGAGTTACGATGGGGGTTTCATAGTAGCTCTTTTTTCTTCCCTTTTTGCTTGCCTTTTTTGTGCTTTTCAATGGTTTGTGCACTTAGACACAATATTTTTGCCCTTTTCACTCCTTTTTACATAGCTAAACTGGAAAAGGGGGGGAAAAAACAGGGCAAAAAATGATGGGAATGTAGAAAGGGCAGAAAAAAGGGAGTGAAAAAAGGGCTACTGTGAAAGAACCTATTGTAGTTGTTACCTTAAAATGTTCCAACCCTACCCAATAATAGGGGTAGTCAGAGTAGACAATTCTGGAATGATTATGGGCACCATTATGGCCCACGATTATGAGTGATTTTAATCGTGGGATGATTACCATAAATCCAAGAGACTCAGAATTGTGTACAATCAGCTCTGGAGGTGATTATGCAACAGTTATGGAATGACTAATTTACAATTTAAACATCAATAATTGTGCATAATCGGTGGCCATAAGTGCCTGCATAATCGCTCCAGAATTGGCCTTGATCATCTACTCTGACTGGCCCTAATGAACACCAATGCTGCAAGGGGTCTCATGGAAAAAAAATCTCTGGGTCTTGTCAGCCTCCTGTGGATTGACAATCCACTCATCCAGCCCTGCCCCCGAGTCCTGCTTTATGCTGCAACAACAGGTTACCAGCACAATTGAATCCCTGCTGCTGTCAAAACTGCACTGTTTGTTGGTTAGCAAGTACTGCGTACTGTACTTACATCCCAATGTTCTCGTGCCGGTCATGTTTGGAGTTGCATTCCATCTTCAAGTTGTTAAGGCGCACAACATGGAGGTAGGATAAACAGATTTACAGATGAAGCTCCATGACTTGGCGAGATGTGAGTGGATATGCATTTATGGAAGACAACAAATATACTGACCTATTTTGCTTAGATTAGATTTTGAAGGACATCAAACAAAAGGCAATTTTACTGCTGACCTTCTTCAGTCTGGAGGTCATAGCCATGGACAAAAATGGGTTCCGGTGAGAAGTGAATGTGCAGGAAACACACCACATCAAACATATGGCCTAAATGTTTTCAGTGAGTTGGCTGAGTGAGGGTGTACAATTATATCAACCTTGGTTCTGAGTCATTCAAAAAAGCAGTTGTATGTATGACCTTGGGCATCTTGTTGCAGCAGAACTCAATTGTGTGTCCAAATCTGGCAAAGTAAAAGCTGGCTGTCCAGATTGTCAAGGTTAACCAAGTATCTGTCATGTGGCAAGATATGCCCCAGGTCATAACATGCTCAATCTGGGCTTGAAGGTTGATATGGTTGCGACCATGAGCCCAGGAGAGGTTCATTTCCTCTGTGATTGAATAAAGAGTTCAAACAAATTTGCACTGTCATGCCCATGAGTAGAAGGCAGAGGAAATAAATAGAAGGATATCACTCTATGGCAGCATTGATAATTGTGTTCTCTATGCTGCCTGTTGCAGAAACATTCAATGACCAGAATGTTCAAAACCAAGCCAATGAGTTTATTTTCCATGTTCATTTGGCTCTCAATCAAAATTCAGGTGAGCAGAGAACTTGGATGTCAAGATGTAGATGAGATTGTGACCTGTCCCTGATACCCTATTATATAAAAAAATAAGTACGAGTTTTGCCGGGCTATGCCACGGCCCACACCCCAAGTAAGACTGTGGATAATATTAAGCCCAGCACGGTCCCGTTTTCCGGAAAGGAGGATCACCACAATTGTACGTGCACTATCTTTGTGCTCCATTCAACCTAATTTTAATGTCACCGCAAACAGAGGGTTTACAATTCAGATTCCCGAATGGTGTTAAGTGTGATATTAATCAAGTTGAATTCCAGAAAGTGATTGGCCCAAGGAAAGTCAGCTCCAGCTGTATCGAGCCGATTCTTTTGAGGAATTCCGAACAGAGAAAGGTGTTCGGAGGCATGTGAAGCTGTGGAGGAAAATGAATAGCCACAAGTGAAACGTGAATGAAGTGCTATGAAGTGCTTGAAAACCTGTGCTTGGTGGGTCCCGAATCAAATTCTTCCCGAAACTTCCAACGTGGGTCGGAGAACAAACGGAGACCTCCAATGGGTTAAATGTGGTGTGGATTAAATTAGACCAGGGCCTGGATCAGGAGACAGGCACTCTACAGAACGAGAATAAACGCCGAGGAAAGGTGCGACGTGGAGCATGTGGGTAGTGTCAAGCTTCAGAGGCAACAGAACTAAAGCAGAACTCTGGGAAGCTGTAGGGAAGAGTTTAGTAGAGGATGTTTTGCTGTTGTGTTGCTATGTTCCTGTGACCTTTTGAGTGTGAAATGAACCCCACAGCAGCCCACAGCCTCATGATTCACGGATGGTGGCTGACATGGAAGACAGCTTTTCTGATCCCGTTGTTTACACCGGTTGTCCAACAACTTTCCTTTTGTCTTTCTGGTTTGCTGCAGCCATGGCCTCCGGCGATGAATTCTCGGACCTGACCGACATCGACGAGCTCTCGGAAGAGTACACCAACCAACCCGCGAAAAAGGCGACGAAAGGGAAAGGAAAGGGAAGGAGGGCGAAGGGCAGCGAGGGATACAGGATTCGGCATGCGCTCAAGGCCCCACGGGCGACAACGTATAGCACGGAGGCGCTTTACAGTGCGTTTTGTTCTACCTTCCGCCCCACCTCCTCTTCTGTTTGGCTGGTTGGTGGAAAGCTGACTGAATGAATGAAAAATGCAGAACAGATCCATAACGGCGATATCAACCTCGAGCCGGAGTACCAGCGCGGTATGGCCTCGGAATCGACGGGAAATGCGTCGATAAGGCTAACTTAATGCCGTAGAGGTGGTGTGGCCCGAGTCCAAGCAGATCGGGATAATCGATTCGATATTTCGCAATTTTTATATCCCCCCGGTCATCTTTGGTGCGTCCCCTTTGCTCCGGATATAATGCATCCTGACTGAGGGTACCTCTGCGCAGCGGTAAACGCGTTCGACGATGGCACGGAGACAAGAACATGCATCGACGGGAAGCAGCGGCTGACGTCCATCCATCGGTGCGCTCACTTGAGCCGCCGGATGGCAAGAAAACTGACTGTGTTGTGAATGGACCTACAGATTCGTGGAGGGTTTGGTATGTTTTTCTCCGTCCTCCATCCTTCCCTTCATTGTATTAATTAATTATTTCAGATTCCCCGTACGTCGCGTCGCGTCTTCCACCCTTTGTCTTGCTTCAAGCTGACTTTCCTTCAACTGACGTGTAGATAAAGACTCGTGGGTCTCCTCTTTCTCTTATATGCTTATGCTAATCCTAAACTATTTTCATTAGGGAAACAGGCGACAAGCTCTGGTACTGCGACAACCCTGCCCACCGCACAAAATCCGCGAAAAAGCTTCTTCCACAAAAATATCGCAATATGTTTGATGGGAAGGCGGTTGTGTGTGTCGAGTATCAGGATCTGGAGGACGCAGATGAAAGAGAAATTTTCCAGGTGGGTGCCGGAGTATTCGACGGCGACAAGAGGAGTGAGCGAGCGACGCGAGGGGCTAGGCGCCCCGGGAATTCTCCACGAGGGTGCCGTTAGGCGCTGCGGGCCGCCGGGGACCCTTGTCTGCGCTGCAGGCAGGTCGCCTTTTGCTGCGAGAGTGCCGTTAGGCGTTCGAGCATGTGCAAACGTATGTCCCTCTGTCTGCGCCGCAGGCAGAGGACTCCACAAGGGTCATGTTGGAGGCCCGAGCATGTGCACGCGCATGTTTACCTCCGGGGGCTCGAGTCGGCCAGAAGACCTTGTCTGCGCTGCAAGCTGCCTCTTCCCGCGGCGCCGTTGGGCCCCTTCGGCTGCGTCGCAGGCATTTCTGTGCGAGGGTCTCGTCCACGACCCGAGCCGTTGGCCGCGTAAAGCGTCCCTGGTCATGCCGCAGTCATTTAGCTCTACCACGTCGAGCCATCCCTACGGAATCACCGCTAGGTGCTTGAGCCCTCGGGGCCCGTGTCGCAGGGTCCTGGTCGCCCCGCAGATCTAGGGTCGCGTCAGCGCCCCGAGAATGCGCGAGCCCATTTCTGGATCGCTGTTAGGTGCTGGAGCCCGCGTCGCAGCGTCCCTGGTTGTGCCGCAGGTCTACTAGGGTCGCGTTAGCGCCCAGAGCATGCGCATGCGCATGTGTCTCTGTCCTTCCTGCGAGCATGGCATCAGGCGCTCCAGTCGGAGGAGACCCAGCATGCGGGTGCGCATGTGCCTCGTGCGGCCCCGCACCCCCTCCTCCTGTCTCCCTGCACTGTCATCATCATTTTACTCATGCCTCCCCCTTTCTAGCGCGTCCAGCTTGGTGTGGCGCTGACGCCCGCGGAGAAGCTCAAGGTGCTCACGACCGCGCGCGCGCGCTTCGTGCGGGACCTACAAGACGCCTTCCTCGACAACGAGTCGTCCGGGCTGGGCGGAGAAGCGCTCGGATGGGACCGCTCGCGCGGGTCCGACTTCCGCTGCCTCGCGCAGACGATCCAATGCATCGCCGTCAAGCCCAAGACGACGTCAATCCAAGCGACGGAAAAGTGGCTCGCGGACCAGTCGCCGCTGGACGCGGCCTTTGCGGCGTCGATCGAGAACACGTACCGCGTCTTCGAGGCGCTGTGCCTGGATCCACGATACAAGGATGCGTTCTGGGTGCCGTCGAAGATCGCGCCCGTGGAGTTTATCACGATCGGGATCTTAGTGCACCGGCACAAGGAGCGACTCACGATGGCTGCGCTGTCAGACGCCGTGCGCGCGATGCGGAAGGACGTGCGCGCGGCGCACGATGATATCCGGAATAACGGGAAGGTGTACAAGACGATGAGCGCGTTCATCGACCGGTACAAGGGCCCCGCGGTGGGGAGGGGAGAGGTGTGCGCGGCGGACGCGGTGGGGGCGGATGAGGACGGGGGCATCGCTGCCCGTGCGACTACCTCGGCAGGGACGAAGCGCAAGGCGCGCAAGGACTCGGACGACGAGGAAGAGGACTCGGACGAGGACTATGCGCCAGCACGGAGGCGCAAGCGCACCGCGGGCCCGACGAAGCCCAAGCCCCCGCCGCCGCCAGCGATGGTACCCCCCACGCCGCCCACGTCGACGTCGAACTCGGCGTCCGCGCCGCCACCGGGGAGCCCGTCCGCGAAGGACGGAATGAATGTGATTAAAGAGGCGATGGAGCGGCTACAGGCGCAGCGCGCCGCGACGAAGACGCAGGGACAGACGTCGACGCCAGGCCTCGGGTATGGCGCGCAGACGATGCTCCCCTCGCCCGGGCTGCCGTTCTCCTTCAACCCCGACGCAGCGGCGGGCCACCCGTTTGCGGGGCAGTTTATGCAGCAGCAGCAGCAGGGGTGGGGCGGGGGCGCGGTGGGTGTCGCGGCGGCGCTGGAGGCGGGGCTTATGGGAAACGGCAACGGCAGCGGTTACCAGAACGCGAACGCGAATAACCCGTATTCGAATGGGCCGCGGGTGAAGCAGGAGCAGGGATTTTCGCCGGGGGTGGGGGTGCCGCCGCTGCCGTTCTCCGCGGGGAGCACGGGGAGTATGCGGGGCGGCTACGGATCTGGGCACAGGGAGTATGACCGCGACCGGGACTGGTACGACAGGGACTACGAGTACGACCACCACAAGCGATCTTCGTCGTACCGTGAGCGGGATAGGGAGCGCGACAGCGGCGGGAGTAGGGGGCGGAGGTACTGAGCCTCGGCGTCGCCTTTCCTGCTGGATGGGATGGATGGACCTCGGGACGTCGTCCGCCTCCTCGTCGGCTGTGTGGCTGTGAAGCGAACGGCTCACTGGGATGCATCCTTCGCTCGCTCGCGTCATTCCGTCCCATTCTTGGTGGGCGAGGCGGGAGCTCTTGGTGGTCGGAACATCGACGTATGATACAAAACTTAAAACTCCTCGACGGCTTTACGTATTACCTTTTATGTTTTTTATGGTGAACAAAAATGGCATTGATACGTAGTTTATGTAAATCAACAATGTGTACGCGTTCCTTTCTCTCTGCCTTGCGTTTCGGTCGTCTTCGCTTTTGTTTTTCTCATTGAGAGGAGGGAAGCTCGTGCATAACAAGGCAAGACAGGCGTGTGCATAATATGCGTCAACCTCTTTCCTCTCTTTTGTCTGTATGCGATTCTCATGGCTCTGCCGGTTCTCTGCTAAATTGGATGGTGCTACCCGCCTTCCAGTTTCCGAACGGCGGCCGGCCTGCCACCGGGCGCGACTGAGACGCAACCGTTGAACCCGGGCCGCAAAAAAAAGTTCCTAAGATGCCTTGAGATGCTATTCCAGCTCGGGAATGGCCTTGATTCGTTTAATTTTTGCCAATAGATCAAAGTACCAAAATAATGATCAAGCTCGAATAAAAAGCGTCAAGGCCAACTTGGGAAAAAAAAACCCCGTCCGCAGACTGTTGGTCCATGGTTAAGGCTTTAATTATAAGCTCATTGCTAGGCACAAACCAGTCAATCACGATTAGAAGTTTAGGACTCGACGACTCCGAGCCTCCGAAACATAGCCTGTCGGACCTTCAATCCGCCAACGTAAAGCGCTGGACTGATCCGCGATAATCAGCCGTGATAGTCAACCATCTCTTTGGCGAAGATATCTGGGGACCTGGATTATTCACCGCTTTCTATTAACTGCGCGTTTCGTAAACTGTCGCAACCAGCTGCATTTTTGCCAAGGATGCGCCGCACACTGGCCCGCAGCACGCACCGAGGCTACAGTGATTGCAAGATGCCTGCTCGAGACTCGACGGATCAAGGCTGACGAGATCCCAGTCCGCGTCGGAATTAAGTCGCGCGATGGTCGTCAATGTCTCCGCATGTCAGATTTGTACGCCAACACCGAGTGAACGCCTCAAGGCCTGCGCGTCGTCGGCCCGCCCCGTCGACGGGCGGCCGTCGTTTCGATGGATATGGACGTTACACCTTTTCTCGTTTGAATCTCGTTGAGTCAATCTCGCTGGTTGTCATCCCGTTTACCGATTTCCGCCAGGATCATTAGATGTAATCATCCCTCGACAGGTGCTCGGCGACTCAGCGCTCAGGCTATCAGCCCACCAGGGCGGGCAATAGTACGCCTCGACATCTCGCTGAGACCGAAACCGACTCGTACCAATCTTTCAGATTCGAAAAACTGTCTTCCACTCGCTGGGCATCGAAGTCATCCGCCGGATCCCACTTGATGATCAGTGACTAACAATGGAAACCATCTTCTGGCGATCCTCGCACGCAAGCAATGGCGGTGAACTTTCGTTTCGCTGCCGGGTATGCACTGGGATCTGTTTCTTCTGAGCCGACTTTACTTCTCTTTCTGGGAGTAAGTGTTTTATGCGAATCGTCTACCTCACATTGCGCCCATCGACGAATATATCGGTGCTGAGAGATTTGGCTCAACGGATGATTTCAGCTCGGAAAACCACTTGGACTTGATCTATACCATGATCCGCAAGGTTGCGGGATGCAATCATCCAGAGCGATGACAGTCTAGGCGCTGCTTGTTTCGTAGGAGGTACTTTGGATCTAAAAATAATTTCAAGATCGCAACAAGGGCAACAACTGCGCCACCATCTGCTACCATCTGCGAGTTTCAATGAACCTTTTCATCTACGGCCAAACGGATTTCGCCTGCATATTCATCCCAAGTTTCATCTGCCTCTCGTACGGACCACGCGCAAGCGGTTCTTGTTCTAGTCTAGTGTGGCTACAAGACCCTGTTTTACATGGTTTCAGAGAACAAAGCAGTATTCGACAAAGATTTGGAGCGCTCAATCTGGTTGCATTGACTACGGATGTCTGTGGGAATGCAACATTTTCTCTCTGCAGCACAGCATGTTCGTCGCCCACGGTCGAAGTATAAATCCTCTACTCAGACGTCTGGTTTCCTCATCCTGGTGCTGGTCATCAGAATCCCTACCACCTTATCCATCCTCACGACTTTCACGACCAACAAATCTTTTATCCCCGTTTTCATTTTCATTTTATCCATCCCGCCGAAATTCATGGCACCGATCGCGACCTCGTTATTGTCTTTCCTGCTCGCTGCGCCGCTCCTTGTCTCCGCGGTGCCGACCTTCGACTATCCGCGCAATATCGCTGGCCTGCCGCGTGATGCGAACCATCTAGCACTCGATGAAGAGACTCATGAACTCATTGCCTTCCGTCGCGATGGGACGAACCTCGGGCGATTTACGCTGGGGTCAGATCTGCCGCGAAGACAGGCGGCAACGGGCTCGTGCGCCACCATGAGCTCCAGCGATGTCCAGACGCGTAAGACATTTTCCCCATACTATATTCAACTGCATGAACTGATTCGTCGACCGTTAGTACCGGGTTGGAACACCCTCAAATCTACTGCCGAGTCGAACTGGGGCAAGGGCAGTTACAATGTCGTGACCAACGACAAGGACGTACGTGTATTGCTATCTTTCGTTGCCCAACTGTTGACAAACATCGGGGCAGTATCCTAATCAACCCGCTCAGAGTTGCGTGAGTACGGACACCGTACCAATTACCCCGAGTGGTGCGTATCAATTTCACTCGAGTCAAACCACTATTTTCATTTCCTTATAGGAACGCCAAGCGCTGGTCAAAGCTGCACCTCGCAGAACTCTTCAAGCACCGGCCAGGAGGTCGGTACCAGTGGAACGATCGCCCTTGCCCATTCTGCGGGAACCACTTCCAGTACGACGAGCACCGTTACCAGTAAGTTCTCTTGAAACGACTCTGGGCCGTGTCTGATCTTCGTGCAGAGACGTCCTCCATTGCTGTTGGAGTCTCTGTTTCCGCGACAATCGGTTTCCCAGGTATTTTCGAAGGTGTACCCGTGTGTTCAATTCACTGAGACATCCACCAGATATTGTTGACATCACGTCAGCGTTCACGTTCACTGGAACATTCACCAATACCCTGAGCACGGCGTTCGTTTGCTCTACTTCCCTTCATTTTCGCGGAGATGCTGATCGATTTTTACTTCACAGCACTACTGCCACGTCCGACCAGACCTCTACAGAAACGCTCACACAGACCAACGCCGCCGGGAAGACATGCCATCTCGAGTTCACGACCCAAACGTGCACCATCACCGGGAGCGGCCAGATCCCAATGATTGCCACCGGCTGGGTCTGGTTCGAGTACAACAGCGCCACGGACGGCCACTACAAGTGTACGCCTTCTCTGTCCCTTTCGGGCTGTTAATAAAATCTTAATATTTTCCCTAGGGGCGTTGAGCATCGATGACACGCTCACAAATGTCGCCGACCGCTCGACATATATCTCGTTCTCTAGCACGACTGGAACAACGACCACGTCGAACTATAGCGGGGTCTGCGCGTAGATTCGAGTCTATTTGGGATGTAGTTTTGTATCTGTTAATAAGAGAAATTGATCTTGTTGGTAAATAACCCGAGAAAGAAAGTGAATTTGGGAATAGTGGATCCGGTTTGATCATGTATTCGTTCTGAGTCGTAGACTCGGAGGATGTGGGGTTTTTACAAGATTTTATCTGAGCTAGAAGGCGGGAGGCTCGTGCATACCATGTGTCATTGTGTCAACATGCATAAGCATGTGTAGGCCAACTGTCTACTCTCACCATCTACCACCTTTTATAGTTCTGCTTGTTTGTCTTCCATAAACTCGTTGTTCATGTTGTGGATCACGCGAGTATGATATACCCCCTCCCCCCCATCCACTTTCAACCAGCGAGGTACGAGCTTGAATTTAGTTGAAGCGTCTGTCTAGGTGAGACTACTACCATCCACTCACCATTTTGTCAGATCGCCGCTTACATAGTTTCGGCGTTCCTCTGCTTTATTGTGCTTCATTTCTCGTCTGTCATTGATTTCACCCCTTTCCGCGGCGGGTACCCTTAGACGTATCATCGCAGATCATCGCCCACCCGTTGCCTACTCAACTGCCACGGCCAAACCAAGCCCAAACTAAGCCCACAAATGCACCGCTCAATGCCTAGGCGCGGAACCCCGAGCTCAACACCATTGTTCTCGGAGCCTTCATTGGAGCCGGCGAATTTCTAAAAAAGGGGAAATCTTACTACCGCCAAATCTCAGATCAGATCTCATTAGTTTCTGATAAACTTGAATTGATGATCAGGGCGCAGCGAGAAACGATGGGAACGATCTCTTGGCAATCCCTCAAGGAGCTGCACAGAGCGTAACCTAACCTTCTTTGCTGACTCCTTCTGACCCGCTTCATTTCTCCTTCGCTCGCTGCTGTGAAACTTTCATGCAGACCGTTCCCTCCCCATTGATATTCGCCGAGGAGGATGGGTCAACCTAGATCCTTGTTATATGCGCCACCGAGTGATTTCGACTGGTGACAAACCTCTCGGAGTTGAACTGACTTGATCCGCTGGACATTTCAGCAATCATCCTGAGCGATGCACTGGACTGCCATGTAGTTCGTAGTTGAACAGCGCCTGACGCACTTTCGCTGTGTTGGGTCCAAAAATAATCTCAAGATCGCGACAAGGGCAACAGCTGCGCTACCATCTGCCAGTTCCAATGAACCTTCTAGGCCAAACGGATTCACCTGGTATATATTCATCCTAAGAGCTTTTCTTGTCTGGTGTGGGCACGCACGAAACGCTGTCTCTGTATGGTTTCAGGCTGTGGGTGGATCGCCATCCCGCAAGAATGTCGAGCGCTTGGTCTGGTTGTGTTGACTACGGGTGTCTGTGGGAATGCAACATCTTTCCTTGCGACAAGATGTTCGAGAGCGCGGGAGCCTGAGGGTCCAATTATAAAAGGTCTGCGAGGACGCCTCGTTTCCTCATCCTGGTGCTGGTCATCGGAATCCCTACCCTCTCATCCGTCCTTACGACTCTTCACGACCAACAAATCTTTTCTCCGTGTTTTCATTTCGTCCATCCTGGTAAAATATCATGACACCCATCGCGTCTTCTTTGCTGTCCTTTCTGCTCGTCGTACCACTCCTTGTCTCCGCGGCCCCGTCGTTCGACTATCCGCGCAATATCGCTGGCCTGCCGCGTGATGCGAACCATCTAGCACTCGACGAAGAGACTCGTGAACTCATTGCCTTCCGTCGCGATGGGACGAACCTCGGGCGATTTACGCTGGGGTCAGATCTGCCGCGAAGACAGGCGGCAACGGGCTCGTGCGCCACCATGAGCTCCAGCGATGTCCAGACGCGTAAGACATTTTCCCCATACTATATTCAACTGCATGAACTGATTCGTCGACCGTTAGTACCGGGTTGGAACACCCTCAAATCTACTGCCGAGTCGAACTGGGGCAAGGGCAGTTACAATGTCGTGACCAACGACAAGGACGTACGTGTATTGCTATCTTTCGTTGCCCAACTGTTGACAAACATCGGGGCAGTATCCTAATCAACCCGCTCAGAGTTGCGTGAGTACGGACACCGTACCAATTACCCCGAGTGGTGCGTATCAATTTCACTCGAGCCAAGCCACTATTTTAATTTCCTTATAGGAACGCCAAGCGCTGGTCAAAGCTGCACCTCGCAGACCTCCTCAAGCACGGGACAGCAGGTCGGCGCTAATGGAACAATTGCCCTTGCCCATTCCTCGGGCACTTCTTCCAGCACGACAAGTACCGTCACCAGTACGTCTTTCCAAAATTACTCTTGGCCGTTCCTGACCTCTGTACAGAGGAATCCTCTATCGCTATAGGTGTCTCTGTCTCCGCGACAATTGGGTTCCCAGGTATTGTCAAAGTATCCTCAAAGTTCACGCTCATTGGGATTCTCACCAGATATCGTTGACATAACCGCTGCGTTCACGTTCACTGGGACATTTACCAATACACTCAGCACGGCGTTCGTTTTTTTGACTTCCCTTCATACGCGATATATTGACTACTCCTTGGTATAGCACCACTGCCACGTCCGATCAGACCTCTACAGAGACGCTCACGCAGAGCAACGTCGCTGGGAAGACATGCCACCTTCAGTTCACCACCCAAACGTGCACTATTACCGGAACTGGCCAAGTTCCCATGATCGCCACGGGATGGGTCTGGTTCGAATACAACAGTGCCACGGACGGCCACTACAAATGTATACCTTCTCTGTCCCTTTCGCTCGATGAATGAAATCTTAATATTTTCCGCAGGGGCACTGAGTATCGATGACACGCTCACAAACGTCGCCGACCGCTCGACATATATCTCGTTCTCGAGCACCACTGGAACGACGACCACATCGAACTATACTGGTGTCTGCGCGTAAATCTGAGTATTTGAGATGTATTATGTAATGAGAGGAGTTGATTTTGTTTGGTAAAATGGCTCGAGAAAGAAAGTGGGCCCAGATTGAACTTGCCGAGCAATTGACTCATGGCTTAACCTAATCATGGCAGGCAGTCAGATAACGGTCGCGTCCAGGCTTGGTTGTATTTTTATTCTCACTACATTGAGGTGTTTGAGTTGTGGTTGGTCGTACATCTGCTTGTGATAAGTATCTAGCTAGTATTTTCACCACTCCTAAACCTCGGGAGGAGGAGGATATACTCCCGAACATGGTCAGGAGAATTTTCATGCCTGTGAAATACCACCACAGGACCGATCCACCCAGGAACACCAGAGGTAAGATGAGTATCGAGCATGTTCGGGGCAGACCATCTTGGAAGTCGTAATTTTTTAAATAAATGATGAGTAGATAGATAGAACGTCTTTCCAGCTGGTCAAAACCATAAAGACTCATCCATTAACGCACTGATATTCTGGGCGAATATCTGATGCGCCGCCTCTGAAACAAAACGTCCACGTAGATCAAAATTAGTGGAAGGCTAATTAAGAAAGCACTCACGTCCAGGGTGGAAGTCATCTTTGAGCATTGTTAATACCCATAATTACCAGTCAGAAAGTCGGAGCTCACCCCCACAAATCGCCCGTGTTCCCGTAGCCGACAGCGTCGACGAAGCCGAATTTCGTCGGTGCGCTAAGGATCATCGTGAAGACGGAGTTGAAGTCCCACAGCCAGGTCATGACCTATATTATACCATCAGACGGAAGGGATGAGCAGAACAAGCCGTGGTGCAGACCCCGGTGCTATTCTCCTGGACAGGCCCGACACCGACAGGAGAGGCGAGCCGCGTGTTGAAGTCGTCGATTACGGATTCCAATTGGGCCTGGGCGGTGGCACCCTCTGCGACAATCTGCAATCAATGACGTTGGGAGGTTAGTGTCAGCCCTTGGGCAGAAAAGAATAACTACGCACCAACGGCGTCAAGTCAACTCTTGGCACGTTAAAGAAGAGGAAGTTCCGCGCGCCAACGGCGCTACGATCAAGTTGTGAGACTTAGACTGCGATGAGTGGGAGGCATACTACTGGGTGGGCATAAAGATCTAGAACTGTCATAGGATATACAGAATGACGAACTAAGTTTTGCATCAGGGCGAAGTACTCGTCCAGAAGCGTGTCTGCGAACCTCAAAAGGGTCAATGAAGCTCGCAAAGGAAAATGACTAAACTGAGGCGCCACGGTCCCCGGGCTTATGCGGGCTCGAAGTAGCTGCCTGCGAGATCGTTGACTCCTGCGTACCTGATATGAACTATCGTGATACGAGGGGCAAGCGTGCCCACCGATTTAAACAGAGAAAAGGGCGTTTACGCTCGTCCGCGGCGTCGTGGCGGGTCAACTAGCCACACCACCTGTCAGGAACTCTTTCACCTGGTCTATAAACGACAGCACGGTCGGCTCGTACGGTGCGACGAGGCTTCCGTTGATCGTCGCCCCGCCGAACGCGTAATTGTACGTGAAGACGACGGAGGAGTTAAATGTCGAGGCATCAAATCCTACATAGTTCTCACCTAGAGTGCGCAGGATGAACTACTCACAGTCACTGTCCCATTGGCAGAAAGAACTGATAAAATGATCGAGGTCAGACTAGGAAACAGATATACGTGGAAATATGCGCACCCGGCAGCACAAACTGTCGATCCGGAATAGTCGATGCCGCCACATTGCCTATAGACGGGGACCTACGCCCGCGTGATGGTTCCACATAGAAGAAGCGCAACAGTCAGCAGGGAGATGAATGAAGATATTTGGAGGGCATTGAAACCTAACAAGTTCTGCTGGATGGAACGCAACGGAGGCCTTGGCTCGCGATCGTCATGTGGACAAAATACCGGATATTTTCCGCGATAAATCTGCAGAAGAAGTGGGATTGGGAGACCATTGCGAACACAGAGAGGCGCCGAGGCACGTAAGGAACAGCGGTTTCTGTATAAGGAAGTAATGGCAAGTCAGCGATATCGCATTTTCAACCGTATTCAAACGGGAAGGCCGGACAGCTAGGAATCACAGGGGTCGACTCACTATGACCCGAGAAAGGAATCAGAAGAGTTGACGACCGAGAAGATACCGCCATTGAACCGAAGGGAGAGAGATTATGTCAGGAGGAAGGGAAAGTGACCATACTCCTTCATCCCTCTTCATGCCCACGACATTCCAAACCATCGTCAATTCATTCAAGCACGTTGATCTTCATGTTTTTTGACCTTGCCATCTTCAAAAAACTTTGAACCCTTGCGCCCATAAGTAGTAACATACTGTAATACAGCGAGCCGCCGGCAGCCCAGGAAAACGGATCCATTCTCACTGGCAGTCCTGGATACCCATTCCAGAGTGTAGGGAATTCAGCAAAATGTCGTTGTAATCGCCAGTGACTTCCCACACGGCGAATCCGGCGAGACCACTTTGCAGAATAAAGTCGCCCTTGGAAGCTTAGAAGATCAATCAGCCCCATCTTCGATGTTAGGAATTGAAAACCAACCGAATGACTTGGTGTCATCATAGGAGATGAACACATGCGTGTCCTCGTTGTACACATAGGGCTAAAAGTTCTCGAATGAGTGAGTCTAGAAATTAAAAGAAAACAAGACTGACCGTCTTGCTACACTCTTCAATCGTGTAGTGGATTCCCGATCCGGCGGATCCATCTGAGTCCAAGAATCCCGCGGAAACTAAATCTGCGAACGTGAATACTCCGCTGACCGTGCCCGGATTGCCACACTGGTCAGTGCCCAAGTTGCCTGGAGTGTCGGAAGGGCCAGTGGGTTGGGAGCCGCCGATATCGGGATAGGAATTCAAGGAGCCGCTACTGCTGACGGCGGCCTGGGGCGTTATGTTGTAGCTGTGTCCATAGGCGGCGAGTCCGAGGAGGATCTAAGGTCGGATGAGTATGTTCATTCGGAAATGATCAGTTAGAGTGACCTTGTTGGCGGGGAAATTGGCCTGGGTCCAAGCGGCCACCGCAGACGCGGCAGAACCGGAAAGGGATTGGTACTGGGTGGGCTCGCAGGCACTCGCAAGCGGTGCGTTGGGTCCCACGGTGCCGTTTACTGCCCATGTATCGTATACCATGAGCGCTGTTCGAAGCTTTGTTATTGACCTGTGTCGGGAGATACTGGATAACACACCGATTCTGTCGAACACGGAGGCGAAAGAAGACACGTCGGACATGACATTCCCGTCTGCGCCCAAGAATGGTGCTGAACCGACCGCTGCCGTCAACAAGAGTGTAGGACTACTCTTCCGCAACTGTTGCAGGAGCAATAGAAGATTGCTGGAATCCTGGGTGTTCACGACGTTGCAGCCTACTCCCTGACTGCCGGGGTATTCCCAGCTGAGTTCTGTCAGCTCCGGTTCATTTATATTTTGAAAAAGTATACGCACTCAAAGTCGATGCCGTCCAGGTTGTACGTTTTGACAAGATCGAGGATAGCATTGGCGAACTTGTTGCGGTTCTCACTGGTCGCAACTGCGGTGGAGAAATATTGCGAGCCGGTCCATCCGCCGATCGTGAGCAGGGGGGAGACACTCTATGAAACTAGGTCAAAATCGCGGCCTCGACATGCTAGGTCAAAGATAGACAGACATTCGCTACTGCCGTCTGCACGAACTCCGTCAGAAGCTCGCTGCTCACGGAGATGTTGCTTGGGTCCGGGGTCGTGATTCTGGAGTACCGTTAGGCCGACGTAAAAGACGAGAAAATATGGGACTCACCCAAAGGCGAAGCACACCCAGGATGGGAACCTTTTAAGGTCGCCTAAAAGACTTACGAAAAGAATGTGTATTCGTAGTCTAATATATCTTGATTGATTTAGCAAGATTCAATGAAGTAGGAAAGCATTACAGACACAACTAGAATTAATATGTCTGTCCGGCTTCATTAAATTCTATTCTATTCACCATGTAAGGAAGGCGTATGAAAAGAACGTCTGTTAGGTGCCGAATCAACCATAATCGGTTTTTGAAGTATCACCTGTGCACAAAAGGCCCCCGAAAATATCATGTTTCGATAGACCTTTGCGGCAGATACAAAGGTCGTCTTTCCAATATAGCCGAAAGGCCTACTGAAAGAACTTCTTTCAGCAGTGCTTTCGGCTATATTGAAACAAAGACTTTCCAATGTAGCCGAAAGGCCTACTGAAAGACGGTCTTTCCGCACTGCTTTCGGGGATATTAGAACAAAGAC
>JARJLG010000313.1:0-85788 GCA_029448575.1 Mycena maculata
AACCCCAGATGAATGGGTGGTGCGCAGCAGCTCGCGTGCAACTGCAGCAGCGTTGAGCTTGACACGTCCAACTCGCCTAACCTCGGAGGGCGAGCGACGAGAAGTCGAAGTCCTGCGATGAAAAGGGAAACATGTCAGTTTCGAAGAAAAGAGAGAGAAGTAAAAGCACGAACCTGTGATTGTCATATGTGTCAGTGTAGCTCATCCGACTCGTTTGTCCTGAATGTCTCGCTGAGCGCTGAGCACTGAGCCCTTGCAAGAACTTGTGGTTGCGAGATGGTTCGGGATCAAGAGTAAAATAGGCGCCAATCGTAGCTGATAACAGAAGTTGATGGGCAAGAAACCGGCAAGCCAGACCGTCACATCTGGTTTTTAGCCTGCAGAGCGCTGAGCACTTTTTTACCACGAAAAAAAAATTGAACATGACCAAGGAAATTTGCTCCAGCAGATTCCGACAACGTTCCCCATCCAATGCGTGCGTTACTTCTACCTTTTGAGTTGCGATGGGGAAGTCACTTCCTGAGTCTGCCTATTTCGGAGTAGAGACTTCACAATCGCCCAGATTCAACATAGATTGATTGTATGGAATTATCACATTATTACGAATGACCTGAACTTTCAGAGTACCGTACATAGTAATGGTTCTCTCCTTCCTGGCCCTGGTCAGTCTTTCCTTCCCCTGCCGCTCGGAAATAAGATTGCACTATCTAGCCTGAGGTTAGATTTTGGAAGGATTGGATAGGCTTATAACGCATCTTGATTTCACTTGCTGCGAGAGTCCTGGTCTGAAACAAGTAAGATTTTGAAGAGTGAAATCTAACTTGTTGCGCACCTTGAATAACCTGGAGCGACCGAAACATTTGATAACTCCAGGGTTACAAGTCGGATCCAAAGACGAAAGCGCAAGTAGAAAGCTTGGAATTGCGGGCCTTGAACACGCTGAACCCCTGTGCAGGTCGTACTCCAGTAATGCCGCCCAGTGGCGGAGACAAATGGTTTTGAAGTGAAAGGACTTCAGGTTTGAACACACAAAGTCTGAATTCAATCATCCAACACATAAATGCACACCTCCGACAGCAGCGCACATTGCGCCAGTGAAACGGGCGCAGTTGCGGAGGGACGGGAGCGTTGAGTTTGGTGGTGGTTCGGGGGTGCAGCGGCAGCACAGCGCGAAGGAACCACAGCACTGCGTTGTCGCTGGGCTGCGCGCGCAGCGGGTACACACAAGGCGGAGAGAGAGCAGCGCTTAGCGCTTGTGGTGAGGGCGAAGCGAACAAAACCTCACCTAAAAAACAAAAACAAAGAGAACACCGAGATGGCTTTGCGTTGGCTACCAGCGCGGCAGCAGAGATGAGGGAGGGCGGCCGCAGGCACTGTTGGTGAGAGCGGCGGCGAGCACGACACAGCGACGACGAGGTCGTGGCGAGACCGCAGTTGTACGCGTGGCGAACAGCATCGGGTGGAGACGAGGGCACCGCATGTCTCGTACATACTCAGGAGCACGACGACGGGGGACGCCGCGCACGTGTTTTCTTTGCGCGGCTGGCTGTGCGTTGTCGGTGATGCCCGTGGCAGGAAGCGCGGTCGGGGATTGCGCGCACGTGGGAACGGCGTGGGGAGAGATCAGCGCTGGGGTGCTGGTGGACATAGTACATTTGGAGGAAGTATCCAGACAGCTCGCTTGATGTAGACAGCGGGGAGGGCGCAGGCGCGGGCGCAAGAGCGGAGCCCGAAACGATCTGCGTACCCGCGCACGCACACCTCAAGCACGGCCTGCCGCACCCCGAGCGAGGCGAGGTTCGGCGCCGCAGCGGACGACATCTCCTCAAGCGCGGCGTAGTGCGGCAGGCGCAGCCCCGTGCATCGTGCAGTCAGGCCTTTGGGCGAAACAAGGCCTGGTCAACAACCTCCGAAGAGCTGGGAAGGCTCCTCGTTGTGTACACGTCGAATGTCTCACCAAGCACTTGCAAAGAACTTTGAGCTTGTAGTTGTAGTTCCTGCACTCCCAACTGCACCTTGATGCTTGAAGACAACGTGTTTGGGGATCAAGAACAGAAAAGTTTGATTCTGAAAAGGCACCGATCACCACGCAAGCAAAACCGGCAAGTCGGACCGGGATCCGTTCTGCGCATTCGAACTCTCCTTCAATTTTGTTCCGAGTCCGTGGCCTTCGAACCAACTTCGACAATTTCTGAGTTAGATTGAGTTAATCAGCCAATATTTGAATGGATTAAACTCACATTTGTACCTGTCCTAATCCGGAAAACCTCTGCGCGAGGACATAGGCGTGTGCGCTCGTTATCGTCCGGAGCGCCGGCACCTTTTGTGCACGGTGGGAGGACGCCCTGAAGCTCTAGATGGTGAGTAATATTGAGTCATTCGATAGGTATTTGACGGAATTCAACTCACATTCTAATCTGCAATAGCTCCGCATGCAAACATCAAACTGCGGACTCGTCATTGCTCGGAGTGCCGGGGCCTTTAATACACGGCGGGAGGGCATCCTATAGTTCCATATGGTTAGTGAAATCAGGTCAATCGATAAATATTTGAATAAATTCGACTTACATTCGTTTTCGTCCTAATCTGGAATAGCTCCCCGCGAAAACATCGGCGTGCGCGCTCGTCCTTGCTCGGAGCGCCGGCACCTTTGATACACTGTAGGAGGGCATCCTAAAGTTTGAGATGGTGAGCGAGACTCGGAGAATCGGTCAAGATTTGAATCAATTTGACTCACATTTGTATTCGTCCTAATTGGGAAAACCTCGCCGATAAAACATCGACGCGCGGAGTCGTTTTTGCTCGCGAGCGCCGGGCCTTTGATACACGGCGGGAGGGCATCCTAAAGTTCGAGATGGTGAGTGAGCCTCGGAGAATCGATCGAGATTTGAATGAATTCAACTCACATTTGTTATCTGTCCCAATTCAAAAAACCTCGCCGATAAAACATCGATGTGCGCGTTCGTCTTTCCTCGGAGGGTCGGGGCCTTTGATACGCGGTGGGAGGGGATCCTAAAGTTCGAGATGGTGAGTGAGACTCGGAGAATCGATCAAGATTTGAATAGATTCGACTCACATTTGTATTCGTCCCAATTGGGAAAACCTCGCCGATAAAACATCGACGTGCGGACTCTTTTTTGCTCGGAGCGCCAGGGCCTTTAATACACGGCGGGAGGGCATCCTATAGTTCCATATGGTTAGTGAAATCAGGTCAATCGATAAATATTTGAATAAATTCGACTTACATTCGTTTTCGTCCTAATCTGGAAAACCTCCCCGCGAAACCATCGGCGTGCGCGTTCGTCCTTGCTCGGAGCGCCGGCGCCTTTGATACACTGCAGGAGGGCATCCTAAAGTATGAGATGCTGAGCGAGACTCGGAGAATCGGTCAAGATTTGAATCAATTTGACTCACATTTGTATTCGTCCCAATTGGAAAACCTCGCAGATAAAACATCGACGGTGCAGACTCGTTTTTGCTCGGAGCGCCGGGGCCTATAAAACACGGCGGGAGGGAATCCTAAAGTTCGAGATGGTGAGTGAAACTCGGAGAATCGGTCCAGATTTGAATGAATTCAACTCACATTTGTTATCTGTCCCACTTCAGCAAACCTCGCTGATAAAACATTGATGTGCGGGCACGTTATTGCTCAGAGCACCGGCCTCTTTGGCGCAAGGTGAGAGGACATCCTAATTATGCCGAAAGTGCATTGGCTTGTTGAAATCGGCCAGGAACTGAATGTAAGGAGCCGTAGACCCGCGGGAGCAGCATGCTGGACCAAGACCTTCGTTCCAATGGCCAGAACTTCAAGGCAGGCAGAAGAAATGAACACTGTCTCCAGCCCTCAGAATGTAGGGCAGGTGGGTTGTCGAGTCGAAGAGCCTGGGATTGGCGCGAGTCGACGCTGAGGAAGGAGTTGGGAAGGAGGCAGGCAAGTAATGGACTTCCTTTTCGGGATATTGACTAAACTTTACACTTGCTAAGTCTTGCTTTACATCCTCCCCAAACAAAGTCGCGTCGCGTCCTCTGTTTAAACACCACAGGTGCGTGGGACAGTGACAGTTCGCATCCAGAACTGACGGACGTCCGTCAGCATCCAGCTCCTTCAAACTATATCCAATATGACCGAAGAATACTGGAGCTCATCTACAATGTCCGAGATCTTCATTCCCAACGATGTGGCCGCCTCTTTTCAGGCGCTTGTGGCACCCCCGTTCCCGTGGATCGAGCCTCCACAGCAGCGCCTGTTCCGCCGACGCGAATTCGCGTCTGGCGCAACATGTGCTGCTGGAGGTGTGCATTCGGGTGTTTGCTTGCCTCGGAATTTCGGGTGCGGCATCGGCTACTTTGGCCCTTTGGGACAAGGGGGCTCCCGCAAAGGTCAGCTGCTTGCTTTTATAGCCTGATATAGCAAGTGTTGCCGCGAGGCGTTTTGACATCTGCTCAAAATCTGCTCGGTGGGCAGATTTTGAATCTGCTGGCAGGGCAGATAACGTGCAGATATCGGGGAGATATCAAATCTGCCCAACATCTGCTCGGGATCTGGGGGCTGGGCAGATATCGGGTAGATTTGATATCTGCCCAATATCTGCCGGGCCGGCAGATAATGGGCATTTGTCGGGCGGTTTTCCTATCTGCCCGCCATCTGCCGCACATCTGCCGGGCCGGCAGATTGCATCATGCCCCCAGTGCCATCGGCCCCAAAATCACCGTCGACACCATCATCGACACTGCCGCTTCTGACTCCTACATCAGTCGCGACGTTGCGGAGGCGTGTAAAGCCGAAATCTTCCGGCTCCCTACGCCACGCAAAGTTGTTGGCGCCGGCCAAACGACCACTCTTGCATTCGCTAAGTTTATGCTTTGCATTGGCAATGTCAAGGAGATAACGATGGCTTACATTCTCGAAGAAGATTCAGGCTTCCGCTACGACCTCCTGCTTGGACGCAACTGGATGAAACATTTCAATTGCATGCCGAACTGGAAGGACAATTCCTTTCAGATCACATCGCCGAAGACTCACCTCTCGGTACGCATCCAGGCGGCGCGGGTCCCCGTTCGTCTTCCATCCCATCTCTCAAACGACTCCTTACAGCCCGTTCAGCAGGACGCTTACGTCTTCACCAAGGCCGAGGCCGAGGCTATAGTTGGCAGGCTTGGCGAGGACTCGGACTACGATGACTGCGAGTCGCTGCCCGACTCGTTGCCCGACCTCGTCACCCCCTCGGACAGCGACGACGACTCGTACAACCTTCCCAAGCCCAACAATGAGTCATGGGCCACCAATCGCACTCCTTGGGACGACCTGCCTACTCCGAATCAGCAATCTGCGGCTCCCGTGCAAGAGCCGTACGTACCCGAATTGACTCCAGTATCCATCAGTATTTCAAAACCTTCGAAATGGTCCACATTTGGCGCCGCGCTGAAGGAGCAAATGATCAGCGCCTTTCCAAATCTCTTCCAAAAAAAAGTAGGTTACCCACCTTTGCGACGATGGGTACATCATATTGACACCGGCGTTGCGCAGCCGGTCCGCATCAAAGGCCGCCCCTACTCACCTCTTGAACAACAAGCTATCAAGAGCTTTATCGACGAAGGCTTGAAGGAGGGCGTTATCGAGGAGTCCGAGTCTCCTTGGTCAGCGCCCATTTTGCTCGCCCCCAAGAAGGATGGTACGCTTCGTGTCTGCGTTGATCTTCGAGCTGTCAATAGGCTAACAAAGAAAAATGCGTACCCCTTACCTCGTATCGACGAATGCTATGTCAATCTCAAAGACGCCACCGTCTTCTCGACCCTCGACCTCCGTTCCGGATATTGGCAGGTGCGTCTTGCGGATGATTCGAAGGAGAAAACCGCATTCACCTGTCGTTATGGTCACTTTCAATTTCGTGTTATGCCCTTCAGACTCACCAATGCACCCGCTACCTTTCAAACCATGATGAATGACATTCTTCGCGACCTCATCGACATTTGTGTTATGGTTTATCTTGACGATATCATTATCTTCTCGAAGGACCTTAAATCTCACGAGAAGGACGTCAAAAAGGTGCTTGGTTTACTCGACGCTGAACAGCTCGTCTTGAATCCTGACAAATGTTCATGGGCACAGGACGAAATCAAGAAATGGCGTGGGTATATTGAGGGTTCGCCGATTGTGGTACGTACCGATCATGAATCCCTCAAATACTTCCACACCCAACGCCATCTTGGCCGCCGCCTCGCTCGCTTTCACGACGATATCGCTCACTTCGATGTCCAGATCATCTATCGACCTGGACGCTCGCAAGTCGCCGCCGACGTGCTCTCCCGCCGTGAAGGACATGCCGATGTCCCCGATTCCGAGTACCAGCCGCTTTACGCGCACGCCGCCGAACTCAGCCCTACAGATCATGCTGAGATCTTCAAGACCCTCGAGGGATACCGCACGAACCTTCTCAATGGCGCCATTATCGAGAACGGCAAATATCTGGTTCGCGAAAAGACCTTGTACAAAAACATTAGCGCTGACGACTCACCCAATCCCCAGTACGTCGTCGTGCCCACCAGCCTCAAGGACGCTCTCGAACTCGTCCAAGTCCTCCACACGGACTTGGGACATCTTGGCATCAACGCCGTCCAGGACGCGCTGCGCGTTCGCGCCTGGATGCCATTCACAACGCAGATCGTCGAACACGTAGTACGTACCTGCGACAATTGCCAGTTCACCAAGCGCGACCAACCCATTCCACAGCCTCTTCACCCACTTCCCCGTGTCGATGCTTGCGATCTGTGGGCATTCGACTTCATTGGACCGCTGCCGAAGACGAAGAAGGGTAATCAGTACCTTCTAACGACAATGGATCACGGAACTGACTTCACCTTTGCTACACCGCTTCCCCATCGTTCCGCCGACGCCGTTAAATCCCTCTTCTACCTCATCGTTGGAATCTTCGGCCTACCTAAATCAGTACTCACGGACAATGGCGAGGAATTTATGTCTTACACATTCCAGAATGTACTCCAGCGCCTTCGTGTCCAGCATCTCCACACTTCACCGTATCATCCACAGACCAACGGCCGTCTCAAGAAATTCAACGACACCCTGGTGCAGATGTTAGCACGCTTCTGTGCTCCGGATCGACAGGACCAATGGGACGAATATGTACATGACGCGCTCCTCGCTCACCGCGCTCACACCAACACCAGCACTGGTGCTTCACCAGCGTATATGATGTTCGGGCGCAACCCGCGCCTCCCCAACGAATCGGTATTTGATTCTGTCCGAGTTCCCCCCACCGACGCTGAAATCGAAAAGCTTCAGCACGCACGTCTCGAACACATCAAGAACCTTGAATCCTACCGCCAGGAAGCCAACGCGAAAGCTTTGGCGCGTCTCGAAGCTGAAGCCGACAAACGCGATGGTGAAATGGTGGAACGAGGTCTTGGTATCGGTGATCTTGTCCTCCGTCGTAACGAGCGCGATTCGAAGCTACATCCACGCTGGGACGGTCCGTTCATCATCTACGATGTGTCTGACAAGAACACTTACCAGTTGATGACCAGAAACGGTTATATCTTGCGACACCTCTATAACGGCAATAGGATTCGGCCTTACTTCCAGCGAGTCGACCGAAGACATCTTGAGGTGCCCGACTCCGCGCTTTGGTATGCCTCAGGCGATCTTCAACGACGCGACGCACAGCACCAACTGAGAACGTCGCGGTTGCCAGCGAAGCAGTAGTGCCTGTAACACCTGTCATCCCACATCATGACGTGTCACTTACAGTTACGAAATTACAGCCTTCTTCCGTCCGCCTCCATTTCGTTCTTACCACCCCACTTTCGACTCGACTCACCTATCGTCCGTATCGTCCGTGCCTCGGTTCCATCGGCTTTTGCAGGAGCAAAAGAGTTAACGACGGGGTTGTGTTGTATCGTCACCTCGGCACTTCCGGTCCCGGCCCGACCCCAACCGTTACCTCTAAATCCGTCTACATGTCTCAGTTATTCGATCTTGTTTTGCGAAATAATTAGGGCAAGGGCTATTTCGTTCATATGACTCTACCTATGACTTGGAGATGATTCAGCCGCAGTCTCCGATTTATTTCGACTCAATACGAGGTGATTCGTACTTACTTTACTTGGTATTTTGCTAAAACCCTTCACCCTCGAATATGGTACCGAAGCTTGTATAAATTAGCTAGTTACCGTCGAATTAATTCAGAATTCTCTTGCTCTTCTCGTTGCCTGACCGGAATCAGACCCGTCCTCGAATAGAGCAATACCTCAGTAACCCAGACGTTCTGCTATGAGCGCGCTATCTATCACTTTCGGATTGATCCGGCGGAGCTTAAATAAAAGATAAGAGAAAGATGGGCGCAGATCACACTACATAGAACGTCTGGGGCATTTGGTATAGCAACACCCCCCATGGTGTCACATCCCTCCTCCTCCTCCCTCCTGCTGCCTTCCTGCCCTGATGACTGCTCCTATACTCACTTCTATTCCCTCCAGAGCCCCGACAATTTTTTCCGATTTTTTCCCCCACTTCCTGTGCTGTTGTGGGCCGTCCAAAATGACAACTATTTGGCAGGCATTGAGTGCGGTTGGTCCAAATTGAACTCGGGCTGCAAGTTCAAAAATATATATTGTGTTATATATACATAGACAACCCTTCTGCATTATTTTGAGCATCCTTGAGGCATGCTGAGGTGAGTGCGACACAAAAGTGAGGGAGGTGACATTCTCGGCTGTGACACCATGGGGGGTGTTGCTATACCAAATGCCCCAGACGTTCTGGCGTGATCTTGGGCCCGGTTTTCTTATCATTTATTCAAACTCCGCCGGATCAGCTCCGGATAAGATAAGGATCACGCCAGAACGTATGGGTTACCGAGACAGGGCACGTGGTGTCAAAGTAACATTCAGAGGTTGTTCAGAGGTAACAATCGTGCTCCCTGACAGTGACACGAGGGTCGCCACCGCGTTGGTAAAGGTGACGACAAGAGGGTTGCCCTCTTCAAAGTCTGTGCATGTCCTCAGCCACGGCTCCTCAACAAGTTGACGCGATTTGTGCCGACTCCGAGCCATCGACGTCAGGACCTGGTTGTTCTGCTACTAAGGTCAATGATCACCGCGCCGCTCTGGCCAACCGTGCTCCCCGACACGGTGGTCGCCTCTACGTTGGTGAAAGTGACGGTTCCAAAGTTGGCAAAGGGCACAAGAGAGCTGTCCTCTTCAAAGTCTGCTTGTATTCAGCCACAGCTCCTCAACCAACAAGCTGACGTGATTTGTGCCGACTCCAAACTATCGACGTCGACCTTACTATACAATCATTCCTAAAGATACACTGGATGGGATGCGAGAAACGAGACAAGACCGAGTTTAATGCCAGCCAAGCCTCTTCTTCACCGCTGTCAACTTCTCCTTCGCCTCGTTTTTGGCAAGACCCTGGGTCAACTCGACAGCTTGCTCGAACGCCTTTGCGCTCTCCTCGTCCCTCTCCAAGGCCTGCAACGCTTCGCCCAGTCTCGCGTAACCCTTCCCCCATTTCGGCTCCACCTCGGTGGCCTTTTGCGCATCGGCCAGAGCAAGGTCCAGTTCCGGGGGCGTTGATTTCAGATACGCGATAGAGCGGTTGCCGTATAGTGTCGCTGAATTAGGAGCGAGCGCAATTGCGGCGGTGTATCGTTCGATGGCCTCCGTATATTGTCCTTCCTTGTAGAAGGCCTGGTAGAAAAATCAATACTGTTGTAGTGAACCCGGAAAATGAGATAGGCATACATTCCCGGCGACTTTCGCTTCCTCTGCCTCTGCGGGGAGTGGGGGAACGGGAGGGTTTGGCCCCATGTGCTGGAGTACCATTCGACCCAGACCTTGAGGGTCAGCGCCTCGTACCTGGGGATGGTCAGATACAAGTCAGGCGCCCACGGAATAACCGACCATATCGACGACTTTGCCGGCCTTGATTGCCAAGAATGTGGGCATGGCTGTAACTTGGTATTTTGTCGCAATCGCTTTCTGGGCGTCCACGTCTACGCGCAGGAATTGGACATGGGGATTCTGAGAAGCTAGCATGCTAAACCGAGGAGCTATGGCCTTGCACGGTTGGCACCATTGGGCATGGAAGTCGACTATCACAGTCATTCCAGCAGCAGTGGAACCCCGCAGGGTCTCATTCCACTGCTTGACGTTTTTTATCTCGAGCGGGGTCGACATTCGACTTGGAGATGGGAGAGGCGGTGAGAGGAACGAGTTCGCACATTATTTTAAAGGAAAACGCGATGTTGACAAAGCTGCACCCACCGGATCACGTTTTTGTATCATGCCAGTTATTTGACTCTTGAGTCATGCAAGTCAGCGGCGTCCCGGTCGACGAAGTGTACACCACCAACCCCGGCCGAAGTCAGGTTGATGTCAATGAGCCGGCCTCGATTTGGTGATGCCAGTGGACACCAACCTGACAACACATTGTGCTCAGGTGGATGTCCACTGCTTGGGCTCAAAATCATATCAGAGTTGGCTCAAATTCAGCTCATTTTCTGTGTTGATTAGACCTCGATACCACCACCTGAATTTGAGCTCGACCCCTAGAAGTGACAGGCGTGAGAAGGCCTACCAAGCATTGCCATACACATGACCGCTGATCGGACGACGCACGTAGCGCGACCACTGACCGGCAATGGGACAGTGCTCATCCATCGGCCTCTCAAATCCTTACATTGTCTTGGGTATGCATCAAAGAATCTGTGCAGAATACGACTCTATACTGACCTCTCAGATCTTCGGGAATTGGTGACTCGTGAGGTGTAGATGGACCTCGAATACAAATTCTCCCGGAACTCTACAATATTACAATGTGACAATTTGCCATTTAATTTATTCCTATCGACGTCTCCGCTTTCGTGGTCTCAGCCGCTGCCCAGCGCTGGCATGACTGGGCATATACTCTGGATCTGCGTCTTCCCCCGGCTCGTCATCATTCGACTCATTTTGTGACTCGTAAACCTCCGGCTCCGCACCCTCGTCTTCTGTGTCGTCAACGTCTCGTCCTTCTGCTTCTGCCTGTTCTGCCTGTATCGCTGCCGTCTCAGCTTCGATGGCTGCTGCTGCCGCTACCTCCGCATCGTGTTTTTTTTTGCGGCTGCGGCTGCTCTTCGTTTCTCGGCTGTTTTTTTGCGTCCCTTTGATCTGGTTTCTTGCACCTTCGCCGATGCTTTCTTGTGAAATGCAACGCGATCCGGATGAAGTGGTTTCAAGTCCGTTAGAGATGGCCCCAGCGTTCGGCAAAGTTTGACAAAATTGTGTAATCCGGCCATGTTGATTATAAAGTGATCATCGTCGCTGTGCTGGATTAAGCTGACGTTTCGGTCTGTTTCTTCGCGTTCCTGGAACTCTTTCTGGATGATGGTGGGCTGACAGTTCCCTTTCCGGCAGTCGTGCTGTACTGAGAACACAAACTGGATGGATGATGAATCAAGAACGAGGAAGGACTGCACTGCATCCGCTACGATTTCCGGCCCCGTTGGACGGCGTAATACCGGCTAGTCGTAATCTGGGTGACGCTCCCTCGTTCGCATGAACTGTTCCAAGGTAACCAGTGATTTGTCTCCGATCAAGAGTTCTGAAATCCGACCAAGTACAGATTTTCCTGTACTGTCCAGTGCGACAACCCAGGAATCAACCATGACTTTATCACCAGTTTGCGTGGTGAGATTGTAACCCTCTCTCCACATGCTCTCCGGTGGAGGGGAAAGTCCTGAATTCCAATATATCGAGGCCTTAGTCTGACGCCATTGCAATTCCGGCTTCTTCTTCGCAGCAGGTTTGATTAATCCAGGTTGCACCTTGGATGGCGGGACCCAGCCGAGAAGACGCTGAAAGAACGGATCTTCCACCAAAATCCGGCAAACTGCGCTACCGGCTTGCACCCAGCACCTCAAGGAAGGATTCCACCAGTAACCACCGGATAGGAAGTGTTTCACACGATCCATCGAAGCGAATTTCAGAGATATATCGCGGCTCGGGGCAAGGCGGTTACTGAAGACGGAACACAGTCGAAACACAGCGTTGTAGGCTTCGTATATCTCTGTCGCAAAACGAATGAGAGGGCCGAAACGCCGTACGTCATCTGGAATATGTGCCAATAGATGGAGCTTGATCTTGACCAGGATCTGCAATGGGTCGACTGCATCAAATGCATCCAGAAGATTGGCAATGGCAATCTTCAGCTGTTCCAAGTACGTGTCCATGTCTCCAATTTCTGGAACCCAAAGACGTGCACCAAGATCTCCAGCAGCTTTGATGAGTGCAAACTCGTTGGGATTAGACATTCCGTGGACGTGGAACGCGAGCGCCTGCATCATGGTTTTGAAATGTTTGCCGATTAGATTGTTTTTGTACTGAGTCAAGTATCCTGCACGCAGAGGTGGGACGGTTAGGCCGCTCAGATCCGTTGACTGGAGACGAATGGCAAGTAAGTGGCGATCTGCGTCCGACCACTGCGTGTT
This sequence comes from Mycena maculata, assembly GCA_029448575.1. Lineage (NCBI taxonomy): Eukaryota > Fungi > Basidiomycota > Agaricomycetes > Agaricales > Mycenaceae > Mycena > Mycena maculata. Next base: position 12,489 of record JARJLG010000313.1, read on the forward strand.
CATATGATGCCAGATGTACTTCATGACACCGAGCAGAATTGTGTGCAGCAATTCGACGGGTGTATCCTGGGATGGATCCAGGCCAATTATATCGAGCAATGGATTCATTTTGTCGCCTGGCTGCTCTTCTAACCATGCCCGAAGCTCATCGGCGATCTCATTGGGCTGACGTCGAGGATTAGCTGCCCTCAGCTCTTTAGCCTTGGCGAGAAGGATGTCGATCCAATACTGAGTAATTTTATCCTTGGTTCCAGTAGCGCGCTGAAATTCCTCGATAGGCTTTGGCTCGCCAAGTACAGCCAATTGGAGCTGTTTCTGGAGGTTTTCTCGAATTTCTTCTGGGTTCCGTGCAACTCCAGCAAAATGGCACTCATGGTACATCCCATCCGCCTCCTTTTCAATCTTGGTGCCGCCCCAGTGACACTTTCGACAGGGGAAGTTCGCATTACTCCCCATATGTGATGCCTCCTCGGACTGTTGAGGATTATCCGCGGGAAGTCCTGGCGTTCGGAGGATGAATCGACAGTTTCGCTTGGTTGCGGCATTGTAAGCTTTCACAGGTCGCGTCTCTGTACTCTTGACATGATCTCGGAATGTGGAGAACTGCTCAGCCGACGAGGCATGAGGAGATGAGGAGACGTAATGGACATGAAATTCTTGTTGAAGCAGGCGACCAGGAAGGCAACCATTACTGGTATACATGTTCATGTGCTTGTTATATTGTTTTGACCGGTTCCCAGAGACGTTGTCTGCCCACGGAGAGACCATGATTACGAACAAGTCTTTGTAATCGTCAACGAGTTCGCGCATCTTGTTTGGCATGGGTGGTACTTGGGGATTGTTGACCCAGTGGAAAACTTCCCCGAACTCTGCGATGAGATCTGTGTAATCCAACTCCAGTTGCTCCGCTTTGATGGTTTCTTCTCTACTCGCGTCATGGCTCCATCGACCCTCAGATGTGCGTGTCACGATGGTAACATCTGAGGTGAGGACTCCATTCCGGACGATCCAGGTGTGTGGAATGACATATCTTCCATCTGCAAGCTGTGCGAGTTCCTCAATCCAGAAGCGCTTGAACCCCTTCGAAAACATCGGGGTAAGCTGAGATGCCTCGTATTCCTTCCACCGCTCTGCTTGGTATGTTTCCGAGATGGGTCCATCGGTTTCCTCTGGATAAAAGTGCATATGTGGAGCCACCAGAGGATTCGCCATGTCCCGAGCAAGGGTTTCCCGGATGTCGTTCATATAAAAAACATTTCCGGCGTAAGATTTGCTCTTGACAGGTTTGTTTCCGCAGCTGCTCTGCAGGCTCTGCTGAATTTTACGCAGGCCTTTGAGCGAAGGAACATCAGGAGCACCAATTTGTTTGGTGAAATGAATAACCAGGGCCATCTGGGCACTCGTGAAACGACACCGTGGCAAGTTGTCCATGATATCGAGGAGCATTACCTATAAAATCATTCAGCTCATTGACAGATATCGGAAAGGAAAGAAGCGGCATACAGTCTTGTTTGGATAGGGATGGTACGCGGAGTTATCCAGTAACGAGAGATCAAAACAGTTGTCTTCCTCCTCCTCGTCATCATCAATTTCTTTTGGCATTTCATCAGCAATGAATTCGTCTCCGACCCCCGCTTCAAATTCGGCTTCCTGATATGCATCCTGAAGCATGCGCTCAAACTGCTGCTGCAGAAGTGCATGAGACTCCTCCTGCGTAACAACACCTGCATCAACTGTTTGCCCAAGCTCGTGCATCAGCTCGGAGGCGCTGCCCAGTGTATCCATGAGGCTATCACCGTCTGGGTCGCTCTCGGGGAACATTGTCGGTAGATGAGCGGGCGTGAATGGTGAGATGTAGGGGTTTTCCGAAGTGCTGGGAGCATTATAAGCAGCGGAAAGCTGCTCGAGCTCTTCTCTGCGATCATGCTCTCGAGCGGTGTAATTCCCCATGCAAGCTTTGTGGGTATTGCGCTCCAGGTGAGATTTGAGATTTTTTGTCAAAATCCAGCGCCCAACGCCAGATTTGGCCTCACTCTGACATATTTTACAGCGAACCTGGGTGCCGTCGCTCGAGTATTCGAGGAATTTTTTGACTTCTGAACCGCCAATTCTCGGATATAATTGAGTTTCAAAAGTTTTATCAACCACTTGCCTGGAGGCGGTATCCACGGAGCGGGAGGCATGGAGTATATTCAGTGGCAGAGACGTGAAGGCCAGAGAGTGCGGGGTGAGTACAATGATATTTTTTTTTAGCTGAGGCCACCATGTTTTTTTCGGGCCACCGTATTTCACGGTGGCAATCATTTGTTTGTTTCGCATTTACACTTTGTCTCTCTCTCTCTCTCCACCACCGCCACCACCATGCCGACTCTCCTTGAACGCGCTGCTCTCAGGCGTCAACAAGAACAACAGAACACCCCGAGTCAGCCTCCCGCTCAGAGTTCCGCCTCTTCCTCTCTCCCGAATAATCCTCAACTGGACTCGAGCCCACTGAATCCATTTGTCAATGCGCCATCCTATGTCCTTGCCACCCGGCCTGGAGGGTCCCAGGCTCGACTTCGAGCCTTTGGTGACCGTGCACTCAAGCGAGTCAAACTTGAGGAGGAAAGTGCAGCTGAATTCAATCGATATCTTGAGGTCCGTGGCACCCATGCTTTCTCTCCGTGCCACTCACATTTTCCAGACCACCGATCCGGAAGAACGCAACACATTGCAGTTCATGCATACTCTCGCACTCAAGGACATGTTAAACAAGTCTGTCGAGGAACGCGGCCAGACTTGGGAGCCCAGTGCAAAACTCGCTGTCTGTGTTTCAAATTATCACCTGCTCAATGCTCATGCCACCCACAGAAGACGATACGCAAATTTATCTGGGCATTACTGCTCTTGCCGAATATCCAGTATTATTCGGGCACCGTGGAAAGTGCTGTCATCGTGCGTCATTTACATCAATATACTCTCTCCTGGTCTCACTTTACCCAGAGTGCCATGCGAGCCTGCAACGTCAAGGAACTTCCCAAGGCTGACAGTTTGGAGTGTGATGAATTGACGTCTCACGTCGGTAAGGAATTTAGTAATGCGCGCTATGCGATGAAGAAGGCGGTATGGTGCACTCCAATCTTCATCCTCTTTCCATTAACTGTCTTCAGATCCTCGCATCCCGTAACGCCAAGAAGATTGCCACACGCAACATCGCCGACCTGGCGGCAGACATTCTTCGCCACTGTTCTGATGTCAAGGCAACTCGCGGACTTTACATGCGGCTGGCGCTTCTTGTAAGTAATCAAATTCTCATTTATGCAGGTAGCAACTAAAGACATTCGTATCTGCAGCGTCAGCACACGACTCAAGGCCACACCCCATCCGAATTTTGGACCAAGGTTGACGATGAGCTGGAAGAACTTCACAACTCAGGCCCGGTGTTGTTTGTGGAGTACGTGGATAATTGTCTCCCAACTTCTGTCTTTTCATTTCACTCCGCAGATCTCTGGATATTGCGTACTCCGATGACATTCAGACATACGGCGATCCAGCGACATCAAATAATCGAATTGGGTCGGATATCACCGAGAGCAGCCCGAAGTATCTGCAACAACTCTCATCGCTTGCGCCAAAAATCCAGCGCTCCAAGAAACAAGGCACCAAGCGCAGGCGTCAAGCTGATCCCGAGGAGGAGGAGGAGGGGGAGGGGGGAGGGGAGGAGCCTGAGACGCAGCAGGGGCCCGCACAACAGGAGGATTTTGAACCAGCTCATGACGGAGTAGACGCTACATAATTTCACATAAGAATTCAATTTGGGTTTCTCTTTCTGGCGGTTCGAGGCACCCGCAATGATCAAGTTATATGGCCAACTCCAGCAGACTGGGGGATCATTGTTATCCAGGATTGAAATGAGGTTCTCTCGAGTATGGCCCAGATACCACACATATTTGAAGTCTATGCATCGGCCTCATATTGAACTCACTGTCTCAAAGTGATGGCACATTGATTGGCTGATCAAGTTCGATTTTGAGAACAATTCGACGCTGACTTCAGGCCACCCAAGGGCCTCAATTGGCACCCATCTTTCAGGCCACTTGGACGTCAGCCCGGGTCTGTGGTGTACTGGTATCCATTATATATTCCGCAGAAAGCAGTCTAAAGAGAGAGGTACGATATGCAAAGCAGTATAGTTACAGTGAGTGATGATACAACGCGGGCCTATGAGGCTATGCCTCCTTCTCCTTGTCGTCCCCATCTTCCTTGCCTTTATTCTTCCACTGCTCGTAGCCGAAACTACATGCACGACTCGCGAGAGTAAAGGGTTCGCCCGTCCAGGCCTTGTCCCAAACGCGCTTGCCGAATTTCTGGTAGTTGCCTTCGGTAAAGTTGTCGCGGAAAAGATGCAACGCAAGCTTGGCAGGTGCAAGAACGTGATAGATGGGCTCCAGGATCGGGCCAGATTCAAGCGGCAGATGTACCAAAAGTGAGTCCGACCTGTAACAGTCAACAACACGGTCAGTGCCAGATGAATGGCAAGATTTTAAACGCACGCTGAATCGGGCCCGAAATTAGGAGGAACGATGGGGCCCAGCCATTTGTTCTCTTCCGTCCGTGGCTGGCCCGAGCGGAGAAATTCCTGATAGTCCTTCCATAATTGCCGTTTGGCCTTTCTAGTCGCTTCTTGCGCAACCTGCTCTTCTAGGGTTTTCGGCATTTGTGAAATGCTGGTGTACACCCCAAGGAAACTATTGGTCTTCCAGAAATACCAGCCTTCGTCCCAGTACTTGGTATCGGAGGCGGATTTCCTATCGTGTTCGGGGTCATCGGTCGGTTTCCCACCGAGATATCGCGGGAGATGTATGGGTTGGCCCTCCTTGGGAAGAGGATATCGCGCCTTTCCGTCGGGACCCACATCTCTGTGGCTCTTGAATTGAATGATATTCCGCACTTCATGAGAGAAGACCTTGCGGATGCAGACGGATCGACACCACGGTGCTTTGTTGTGAACACGACCGCTGACATTTTGCGAGCAATACGTTAGACACCATTGGTCGTTACGAGTTGAGAAGCTCCCTAGGAGAGGCGGTCGGTACAGAACGAGGGCACAGCATGTAAACGCACCTTTCGGGGGCTCAATGACTTTGATCGTCGGGAAACTGGAGAATATAACCTGTGGGTCAATTAGAATGGGCGATGAGGTGAGTATGAATTACTTGCCGTCCGCGAAGCCTGCCGCGTCTGGGATTGTGTTTTCCGGCCGCTCGCCATCGACGCGTTTGCGAAGTGAAATCCGAAGAAACAGAAACAAACAGCCTCTAGCCAAAATAAGGATAAACTCGCAAACTTTTTTTCTGTTTCCTAAATTGCGCCGTCTGAAGAATCGTTGTCGCAGCTACCGCACAGAGAGCTCCTGCTCTCGAATTCTGCTGTGGGGAAAGTCCCCGGAGACACGGAGTATGTCCTCGTCCTCCAACCTCTAATGGAAATCAACCGGCCCCAAGTACGTCGGTCTGGTCGAGGACGGCGGGAATGTCTCTGCACGACCTGTACATACGGATCGCTGCTCCTTCCCTGCCGCTCCGTTGCCCCTCCGCGGGTGAACCACTCGGCCAAGGCGCAGGCTGCGAAGATACGAGCATCCTGTCGCTCGGGTGGTTTGCCCAACGTCGGCAGTTTGTTGCTCATAGACATAGTTATACGATTGTCGACCCTCCCCGGGTCCTCAACTCAATGGGGCTCACTCTCATTCGGCGCAACTCTTCCAATTTTTTTATTCCTTGAACTTTGCTGTTCGTGGCTGCTCGGAATTTTTTTTTTGACAGGTGAGTTTACTTTCTTTATACTCCTTTCCTATGATGCGTTAGATCTTTTGAATTTCTTCATGGCGTATACCCCCTCGGGGGGCGGGCTCCAGAACTATTGACACTTCTGACCGGATTACCTTCGTTTCTGTGCGCAACTTGATGACACTGACTGCTGTTTTTGCAGGTCCGCGCGGTGATCAAGCTTGTATTCGCGTACATATGTGTTAACATAGCTACAGAAATTACAACCTTGCCTTCACTTCCGTCCCTAGTTCCCCCCGTTCCGCCTGTTGTTTGGACAACTCTCTGAGTTCGCGCCGCAGAATCTTGCCGGCCGCACTGCGAGGACGTCAATGGTGTCATGGATGTATGCGATATTCATACCTCTTGGGCACGACGTCGATTATGCCGACCCCCCCTCTGAGAAACTTGTGTCGCGCGACCTTGGTTTCTATCCACTTTACCACGCTCTGGGCAAACTCAAGCTGAGCTTTGGCGGTCTTGACCTTGTCCGGATTAGCGTGTACAATGTATGCCCTGGACGCCATGAGTCTACGACGGTAGAATGAAGCGACAAGACCGACCTAGGCAACTCCGTGGCCTCCTTGATACTCTCCAGTCCGATGACCGCTACATCCGCGATGTCAGGGTGAGTTAATAGTACGTTCTCGAGCTCCGCGGGAGGAACTGGGAGAGGAATCAATACATATGCGATGGGCCACGTCGTTCAGCGCATACCCTGGAAGCCCTGTAAGATACTTGTTAAGATATAACAAAAATAGAAGCTAAAATACTCAACTTATACTTGATGAGCTCTTTTCTTCTGTCGACAATATAATAGAATCCCTCCTGGTCTCTGATGGCCACGTCGCCCGTCTTGAACCACCCATCCGGAGTGATGGAGTTCTTGGTCGCGGTAGTATTGTTTAAGTATCCCTAGACCATTTGTAAATTTCGAGAGGCCAAAAGGAATCACGGCGACCTTCATGACGGTCTTTCCTCGTATCCAGAGCTCCCCTGGTTCCCCTGTGCGCGCATCTACCTTACCGGCATCGTCGTCGACAAGACGAGCCTCAAGATTCGGTAGCAAGATACCAATGCTGCCCATCTTGTGGTCGGCATCCGGTATGGGCAAGAGATGCGTGGTTGGCGAGGTCTCGGTCAGTCCGTACCCTGTATATCCTCAGTATATGAACTGATCCTGAAGGGAGAGCATACCTTGTGTAATTCCCAAGGGATTCTGTCCTTTGCGTTTCGAAAGGAGCCGGTCTTTGACCTGAGAAGATGTAAGAACCTAAAGGAGATTTGCGAGGCGTTCCAAGGCATACCGACTTGACCAGGCTATGGCCGAGGGGCGCAGCTCCAGAGAACAAGACCTGCAAACTCGACAGGTCGTATTGCTCGACCGCCGGGTGTCGACTGAGGACGACGAGAACGGGTGGTACTACCAGCGAGATGGTCACTTTGTACTTCTCTATCACCGCACAAAACTGGACGGGGTCGAAGCGAGTTTGGATAATGACGGGACATCCGCAAGTAAAGGGAAAGTGCAGGAGTTTGGCGACGCCTGGGTGACAGTAAGCGGATAGAAAGATAAATCGAATGGAGGAATCACCGTAGATGTGATAAAACGGTAGAATCCCCAACATGTTGTCGGTATCTGCGTTTAAAGTAGGGAACACGGCCCTGACAATGTCCACGAGGGTAGTCATATTCTGATGAGTAGTCTAGATCATTGCATGAGTTTTGCGAGGCAAGCTGTCGCTCGCTAAAATCACCTCAACACCCTGCGAGATCAATCAATATGTATTCATGTCATGCAAAGAACTGACTGTGGATCACCTTGGGCTTTCCTGTCGTTCCCTGAAACACGTCATGATGAACGGAAGCGGAAATGCAATCTGGGATAACCTACCGAGCTGTAGCATAAATAAACCGTCTGGTTTGCCAAGGGACCTTCGAACTTTTCTTCCTGCTTTAGTTCTCCTTTCCCCAGCAAGTCCTCCATTCTCAAGAGCCCAGCAGTAGCCGGACTCCGAGGTGCGCTTGGGCCGCCGGCCCACCGGAGATCGTTGCCAATAACGATGATTCTCATGTCGGCGTCGTCCTTTCCTATTCCGCTTTCGGCAAACATTGACCGCACGACGGCGAGACCATCTTCCGTAGTGAAGATTAATTTAGCACCACTGTCGCTATACTGAAATGCTAGCTCGTGGCTGGTGTAGGCGCTGTTCGCGAGGGTGCATCGCAGACCGGCAGCAACAGCTAAAGTGGAATAAACTTAACGACCGAATATAGAAAGCTGGTACATAAGACGCACAACCGAACAGGACCACCGGCCACGCCAGAGAATTAGGGGAATAGATGAGCACAGTACTGCCTCGGTTGGCGAACTGAGAGGTGTTGGGATGGTGTTTAAGGCCATAAGCTAAGGTGAGAGACAAGTGCCGAAGCTGGGCACGCGTAATAGAGGCACCGGAAGTGGCGTCGACGAAGGCCTTGCAGGAACCCGGGAAGCCACCAATGTCATCGCCACGAGAAGCGAAGAGGCGCGTAAATATAGAGGTGGTCAGAATAGGAACATTCGGGTAGGGAGAGGTGTAAATTTGTGGAGGGGCCATGGTAGGGTAAGACAAGATGCTACCGTCAACCAGTAGGCTTTAAGTTAGGAACTCGGCTTCATGTTTTCCGAAGCCGGCCCGGGCCGGACAGGGGTACGAAGGCGGATGCTGCTTTAATTGCGGGACGGCCAATTCAAACGCATTTCCTCTGCTTTCAAAAATGACCAGGATTTAGCGTGCTCAACGCGGGGAAGATTCGTGCTATCGATTTTCACAATTGGGCCGTTCCATGAATGGGAGACGCAGCATAAAATACTCAGGGTGCGCGGATTCCACAGAAGTACGGGAACTCGCTGGATGTCTGTCAGATTTTTCATTTCAATTATTAATGGCCGATGCTGTCAGTCGGCGGGTCTGTGCGGGTCAGAGTTGAACGTTGAGCTTTGAACACACAGCCGGTATTAGAAGCTGGTATATGTGTCCACCGAATAGCACTCGACAGATTTTTTTGAAAACCTGGCGATGGCTGGACCCACAAACCATTCTCGGTGGACGGCGTTGGGCGGAAGTTGAAGTTGGAACGCTGAACAAGCGCAACAGACGCCGGGTCAAACACGCGCAAACTCGCAGGGCGCTTTTCTTTCACCGCCTCCCCTCTCTTAACTCAGCCATGGCCTCTCTTCTTGAACGCATGAACCTGCCCACGGGCGGTCCCAGCGGTCCTATTCGCTCAAAGTCCAGTCCTTCGAACCGAAATGCTTCTCCCTATGTATGTCCAACACCGGTTTCTACCCCTCTGTTTTCCTCATGCGCCCACCAAGAATCGGCCCAGCCCAATTCCCAAGGGCGACATCGACTCGCAGTGGGGTCACGACATGTACGAGCAACACAACTCCTTGAAGGCCCGCCTCGAAAACACTCCAAGCGCACCGAGACCCAACCTGAACAGTAGTATCGTCAGCAGGGCTCTGCAGGCCGCCACATCCCCCCCTGGAATTGCCATCAAGGGCGCAGGCTCTACATCCCAAGGCAACGTTGTTGATGTGACGGGCTTGGCCGATGGCACGACGGCGGACGACGTTGTCGCCATCTTCAAACGTTGTGGGGAGATAGTCAAGGCAAATGTGTGCAGCACGACGCCTGAAGTGGAGATCCGCGTGACCTTCAAGACGAAGGAATCCGCAGCAGGCGCGGTCCAGAAATTCCACAACCAGCCTGCCGACGGGAAAACGCTGTCGGTGACGATTGCTGGGAGCGCCTCGACAAGTCTCGGGGGTCGCCTTGGTGGACCGGATGGGTTGGGGTTGGTCAGAGAGGAGGGAAGCGTGGACGTCCTTATGGATTCAGTGAACGAAGGGGGATCGTGAGTCTTTGCCCTCCTATAGTTTCGTTGAATTGACCTTTCATGGACAGAAAAATGCGATCCGACTCCCTGCTTCATGCCGACCCCCGTGCGCAAGTCCTCGTCGCGCCACCCGGCGCAGACCCTGCAGACTACGTCCAGGCCCCTGCCACACGAAATGGCGGTGGGCCTTGGCGTCGGGGTGGCGGTCGTGGGGGCCGCGGTGGTCGCCGCGGAGGCGGGAAACGCGGCGGGCATGGCGGAAGCAGAATGGACATCGACTGAATTTCTAGTGCCCTCGGGCCGCCAACGATGCGTTTAATACTGCCGGACACCACATTTCTATCTCTCACTTTCCTTTCTCCATCTTGCTCTTTTCATCTGTCCGGCTCTGATTGGTATGCAAATCGCCCTGCTTTCCCCTTGCGTTGACTTGATAAAGTAGAAGCCACGTTACAAAGTCTCCAACCACCTATCACCCGATGTACTTTGGCGGCTGCTGTAAATGTACCCTAATGGATTCGTCCACCCCCCGCTCAAACGATCCGACGATGTTTTGCATGCAAACTAACTGATTCGATGGTCCATGGGTGAACTAGGCACGCTGGTAATACATCGAGGTGCGAGCAACCTTTCCTGCAAATCTGAGACTAGTCGACGCTAATCTAGTCTTGCAGTGATTGCTAGCTTTTCTTGAGCCACATCATTAAGTCTACGAGTGCGGTTCTGGAACGACGCACCGCAGCCCGAGCGTTCAGAATTTCTCTGCTGCGTGACACTGACTGCAAAAGAGTGTTGATCATGCTAGGGAGCAATACCGAAAGGTGCGGGTAATTATATTTTCTACGCGATAAGTGCTCATGCTCGTCTTGCAGCAATGGTTTCGCTTCTGAGAAGAACCTTGATGAGTGCTCCTTTAAAGGCTTGATTGGGTGTACTGCCCAGCGCAGAGTCGGCAAAGAAAATAGAAAAGCCCTCCTTCAAGCTTACGCTCGGGATGTCGGTGCTCAGCGCTCAGCGTGTATGCCGTAGAGTACTGTGACTTGACTTATACTTTTGCAAAGCAGACATACGAACTTTCTGAGTCTTTGCCCCGCCTGCTTTTATTGCTGTTTGCAAAATAGTTGGCCAGATTGCCTTTTTGAGAAAACTATGGTTTTTTAGTCGTCCCTCGTAATCCGCCTATAGTTCCCTCGATATCGATGCTATCGACACTGGGTGACTTCCCGTAAGATAAATCTATTCCTGCAGAATTTCCGAGGGTGCCAGTGATGACATCAATACGACAGATATTCGCGTCGTTCGTGTATTTTATATTCAGGAAACACAAATTCTGGACGGGGGGTAGCTACCCCCCCTCCAGAAATTTAATCTATTGGCGTGATTCAGAATAAAATCGGTTCATTTGTGGGTGATCCAATTGATGGGGTCCTGACAGCCGCCCCGAGATATTCTAGGGGGATAAATCTACCTTACGGGAAGTCACCCACTTATTTATGTGTTTTTGAGTTGTAAATGTCCTTCCGCATCTCCCGAGTGCAAAATCTGGACAATATACTCCTGCAGAAATAAAATGAAGAAAAAGAGCATACATATCAACAAAAAGACTATAACTCCACAGCCTGGACAGCTATCGACGACGAAAATATAATATCTTTCACAAATTGTCTATTGGGCAAATCACTTCAATTTTGTGCTCAGGCTATGCGGGCAGATGTGTAGTGCTCAAAAATGTCTGAATTTGTGTTGATAGCGGGGATATTGAAGGAATTACAAGCAGATTACGGGCAACAACTAAAAAACCATAGTTTTCTCAAAAAGGCAATCTGGCCAAGCAATAAGTCACATGTTTCATTCCTAATCAGGGCACGTTGAGCCAACGTCACCGCAGACCACGACCCCGCCCACTTTGCACTGGTCTTACTATCCCACCCTATCTAGTTATCCTGCGAAAGCAAAGGGGTCTTGAACTACTTCCACGACTCTCACTGCGGCTCTAACAAATCCGCTATTAAACACTTGCGATACGACGATGAGCGGAGCAGGTGCGTCGACGTGTTCATCTGGTCTCGATGCACTCTGTTAACGTGTCTTTCTCTTTCCTATCCTTTTCTTGCAACTCACCACCCCCGACTGTATACCTGTCGTCTGCCTTCGTTAAACCGAAACCTCCTCTTTTTCACCCCTCCGTACGCATCTCGCCCAAACGTCATGGTCCCTAGGCTGGTTATTTCTGTTTGCGGTCTTAATGGCCGCAGGCCTATTGTTCTGCATGGTCTTTTTCGTGCGTCCCGCGATATGTTCTTCGTGCTCACAGCTTATCGTGTCCCCAGATCATCATGTTCTCCGACCTGGAATGCGACTACATCAATCCGATAGACCTGTGCAATAAGCTCAACCAAGTGCGTGTGTTACTCTGTCGTCATCTTCTTTAACCGAACAACCCTGTAGTTCGTCCTGCCAGAAAACATCGCCCACGCCTTCCTCACGACCTTATTCCTACTGTCTGGCCAATGGACGGCCTTCTTGTTAAACGCCCCATTGGTCGCCTATAATGCCAACAAGTGAGTGGACTTGTCGCCCTGCTTTTTTTTTCCGCTGACGAGGAACGACAGAATACGAAACAAAAACCACATGTATGACGCGACCGAGATATTCCGAACTATGCCTGGACACAAGAAAGAGAGCTTTATCAAGCTCGGCTTCTACTTGCTCTCGTTCTTTTACTATCTATATCGGTGCGTGAATCCTCTTGGTTTGTGGATCGTTTTTGCTCAACCGTCATGCACCATACAGCATGATTGTCGCACTCATTGCAGACAGCGAGTAGGCGCACGATATTCTGCTATGGCGCGACATGATGTGTCCCGCCTGATGTTGAATACACGCTACATAAACAACGGGTGTTGGGCCCACACGACGAGAGGATCTCAGAATCGAGTTTCAACTTTTTTTGTATATAGGATGAGGAGGCCAATATATTCGGAGAGAACGACACGGCACAGCATGCGAATACAAGAAGAAAAGATGTACGGAACCACCGACCCATCCCCGCTCCATGAAGAGGAGCGGCGACAATGGGTGCTAAGACGTCCAGTCGTTCGGGACACGCCTTGACACTCGAACGACCGCGTGAACAATCCACAAAGCGGAGAGCGCAGTCATGAGCAACAGGGGAAAAGTATAGGCGTGACGCCGCACGAAGTTTTTTCTTTTTCGACTCTCTATTATATACTTTCATTTGTTTGGGACTGTTTGGTAGAAGGCTGCGTGACCGACTGGTCGCGTGCACGAGCCGCTATGATAGCAATGCCGAAAAAGGGGTCCCACCAGGTCCCACCGCGAGGTGCAATCGACGAAGCAGGCGGAAAGAGACTTTCCGTATGATTTCCCTTGATCATCGATAACCTTCTTACCTCTTGCCATGTCCTTGTTCCTCTGTGTGGACTGCGGGGGCTCCAAGACCTCCGCCACCATCTGCGGCGCGTCGGGCAACATCCTCGGCCGCGCGCTCGGTGGTCCATCCAATTTCGCATACCTCAGCCTCCAGGACTTCGAGTCGGCTGTTAGTTTGACTATCAGTAACGCTCTCAAGACCGTCACCTCCCCACCATCCGTCGACCCTGTGTCGTTACCTCCAACGGGCGACACTCCGTTCGCCGCAGCGTGGTTCGGTGTCTCGGGGATTGATTCGGCCGAGGCAATCGCAGAAGTCACCCCCACCCTCTCGACTCTCCTCGGTATCCCTGCAGGACCACGCCTGACCATCGCCAATGATACACATCTTTTGGCGGCCCCGGTGCGAATGCATGCGGACATAAATCATGCCGTAGCAGTCATTGGCGGGACAGGCGGCATCGCCGTCTCTTTCAGGGATGAACAAGATGGTCTCCGAGAGCTAGGGCGCGTCGGAGGGTGGGGTTGGATACTTGGGGACGAGGGCGGTGGATTCCATGTCGGCCGGGAGGCCGTCCGTCAGATGTTAGCAGAAACAGATTTGGCCTCTGTACGCGGCGCCCCCCCTCCGGAGAGTATCCTCACTACGCGCATCTTGGAGCGCTTCGGGCTGAAGAACGTGCCGGAGATTTTGGTGGCGGTCCACGTCCCTGACGCTTCCCCTTCTGTCACTACACCGCAGACTCTTCCTCAATACACCATGGTACGGGAGAAACGCCTATCGTCTCTCGCCCCGTTGGTGTTCCAGTCTGCGTTCGAGGATGCCGACCCGCTGGCCCTCCGCGTCCTCCAGTCTACGTCCGACGTCTTTGCATCTCAAATCTCCATTCTCTTGGGCGAGAGCGACGAAAGCGGTCCTAATCGTGTTAAAGCTGAAACCGCCATGATTTCATTTGGCGGATCCCTCGTCGGCGTGGAGGCATACCGGAAGATGATATTAGATGCGCTCGCGGCCAAGGGTCATGTTTTCCGATACGTCGAATTTGTGGATGACGCTGCTGCAACTGGAGCCAAAGGTCTCGCCGCTTCCTACGCAGCTAAGAAGGATTAGAGCACGTATCAGAATGTAAACTTTTGTATGTATATGAATACATTGTGGCTTTCGAGTTGGCACAAGCCCAGTCGTGATTTATTTCATGCGCACGCGGTTTCAAGGCATAAAATGTAGCTACAACCGGGCATTTATTGGTGGACTGTCGAACATGAATTAGTTCTATCGTACGGCCTTCCAGTATTTTCTATTACTTCATCTCAATCACGACGTCTTTGCCTTTGCCGACAGTGAGGAAATCCTTCAAGTTGGTCAATGCGCGGACCTCCATCTTGCGCTGACTGTCCTGGGTTTCCGTACCCATGTGCGGCAGCAGGGTGATATTGGGAAAGTCGAGGAGCCGAGGGTTCACTTGGGGTTCGTTCGGATAGACATCCAGCCCAACAGAAGCAAGCTATTCGCCGACCATCAGTTTTGCTTCAAGTGAAGGACTCGATCCACTCACATGGCCGTCCTCCAACGCCTTGATCATGGCATCCTCGTCAATCACCTTTCCCCGCGCGGTGTTGATGATAATAGACCCTTTCTTCAGCTTGCGAATCCACTTCTCGCCAACCAGGCCGACCGTTTCAGCCCGGAGCGGGACATGCACGCTCAACACGTCTGCCTCTTCCAGCAGGTCCTCCACATTCGCAAAGTATTCGCACCATTCGGGGGCGTCCGCGACTTTGTTGCGCGAGTAGTAGATGATCCGCATGGGGAACGCGTGAGCGAGCTCAGCCAGACGCATCCCGATTCCTCCGAGTCCCAGGATCGCCAAGGTGCGGCCAGTAAGATCATGGCTCTTTGCAGCGAGCCCGCTGGGTTTCCATTTACCATCGCGCAGCGAGCGCTCACTGATGGCGTATTGGCGCACAGTAGAGATCAATAAATACAGCGCAGTGGTCGCGCTGGCGTCGTCGACGGCACCGGGCGTATTAGATAGAGTTATACCTGCGAGAATGGGATCAATCCCGGAAGAGTGGGTCAAACTAATCCCATACCCTTTGCTTTGCACGCGTGAACATCGATCTGGTCGTATCCAGCGCCATTGTGCGCGATCCATTTAACAGAAGGAGAGAAGCCATCGACGATCTCTTTATCGAAGAAACCAATGTGGTCTGCGGAGCTGTTGTCTCTGAATATGCCAACGACGCCGTCGTACTTTCCGCCTGGCTTGAAGCCCTGAAGGAAATCTGCGCGGGTAGGGGAATCGTAGTACTGGCGAACAAAATGAGATGTCCGACAACAGAATCAGGTCAAAGGTAACTGACAATGATCTCCGCTATCGGCCCAAGGAGTTGTTTAACATCCTCGTCCGCCCAGACAATTATTCCTGAGAATTATGGGAATAAGGAGAAGAAGAGCAAACAGTGCATGAACCAACCGCAGATGAGAATACGAGGGGCCATGAGAAAGGGTGAATAGACGATGGGAAGAGAACATTTCGAGTGTTCTTAAAGGGAGCCCGTGACGTCGGCCCGAAACCCGAATCACTTCAAATTTAGATCAGATGATGGCGGGAGCGCCGGTCCGAGATCCCGATATCCCCAAAACGTAATTCCTTTTCCTTTTCCAACTCGCCGGTACAACACGCTATACGTACGCGCACTTTAGTAATCCCCATCGATGAGCTACCAGTACGGCGGGTCAGCGGTGAGTTTATAATAAACTTGACCACCTACCTGCGCCGCAATACGTGCAATACCTCGAACCTTTTTGCATTCTCCTTGCACATTGTATCCCCACGTCGTGTTTAGCATGCCATTGTCATGGAAACGCTTGAGATACCTATAATGTATTCGTGGCAGGTTGACGCAGAAAGAACGAATATCCCTCACCGTAGGCAAGCCTCTTCTTTGAAATCAGAATATATTTTTCTGTTGTATTTCCGCTATAAGGCCAGCATGAGATGCGGTTGATCGAAGACAAAGGCTACTCGCTTCGACACGGCGTGCAGACTCTTCGTACAGGTGGTTCTGGTGAATGAGGAAATGATCTGCGAGCACATAGTACGAGATCCCAGATAGGTACATCTCGAAAAGACACGCGGCCTTGTTACCGCCGTAGCCTACAAACCGCTCGTCGCACCTAGAACATGAACATTAGTCAGAAGCAAGGAATGGTTTGGCCATGGCGCACCAAGGAGCGCCATCCTTCTTGAAAATGACATAAGGTTCGTACGCCGATTGATAGCTAGTGACTTTATAGATTTCGCCCGGCGCCGCAGCATAGTACCTCTCGTAATCCGTGGAACTATGGCCTGGTCTCCAGGACGTATGGAATATGCCAATTTTGCCAGCGTGCACGAGCGAGACGAGGGCGTCCTTCGACCGGGGAAATCTTGCTTCATCGGTTCCATCCGCGTACTTCGGGTATTCAAAAGCAGGGATAACGAAGGCGGCCGTTCCAGTTCTGAGCTTGTTCATCGCTGCTTCGCTGCTTCTGATAGCAGCGCGGAAATCGGTGCATGGAGAGAAATCGATATCGAGCATCATCACAAAATCGGTCCGCGAAAAGAATCGGGCGATATTCCGCCAAGTGTTGAACTGACGATCAAAAGCTTTGAGAACAATTAGTGTACCAGTGGAGAGCGCATCGACCGGGACACCGACCATCAATAACAAGGTGGACGTCGACATTGCTGGCCATCTTTGGGGAGGAAAGATATAGTGTGTGAAGAGAATCCAGAAGCTCGTGGACGTGGTTTGTGGTATTCTTCACATGGATCGTTACGGAAATAGGTCCTAGTCTCAAATTGAGACGTGCAGAATAAAGAAATTCGGTTCATCCGACCTGGATAGCGTTCTACTAGGCGAGCAAAGACTTGGAACCTATTGCTGGTTACGAGAGTGGTAATTGTAATGTCTTCTTTTTCGAAGGTCCCGGTGGCCCGGTAGAAGAAAGGCACGATTTTGCTGGGGCTCATGGAGGTTGCGAACGCTTTGGAAAGGAAGAGATCCTCGCTCATGACGATAGGTTTCTCGTGGCCCAGGCCATTTCGGAGTGCGAATTCGGACGAACCCCAGTAGATAACATCATCGAAAGAGCGTTCAAGCAGAACACTAGGATCAGAGAGAAAGTACGATTCTTGGCCGAAGGCAGGTGGGGTGTCGCGTTTGGAAAGGAGCGAGCTGAAGGACGATGTCGACCATACGGGAAGTTTGGGCACCCGATGAGCGAGCAGAATCGACACGGTGGAATGCAGCGGTGAGAGAAGAAAGTAGTTGCTCGTATACAGAACCGCTGCGAGAAGATAAACAGCGAACAGGAACTTGAAAATGCGTATAATGAACATGGTGTCAAATTGCTTGGTCCGATGCAAATTTGATGGTTGGATGTGGGGAGTGCCGCAACGATCGACAAGTTTTCAATATTCAAAGTTTCCGTTCAGTACAGGCTGTCTCACTGGTATGCAACAGTATTTATACACATTTCCAATTGGAATTCTATACGAATACAAGGGAGGCCACGAGGAAACCTCATGCCGCCAGCACCGCGAACCTCTCTCCCCGGAACCTATGAGCCCTAACGAAGGAACAGTTACACCGCGGGCAGCTCAGGACGAGACCGCCAATATCAGGACAGTCATTGGCGCGATGGCCCAAGCGCTTGCCGGCTTGTGCGTATCTTCTCGTCTCGCAACAGAATATCGACACCCGCCCCAGAGAGCAATCATTCGGCAGCTTGAACGAGAAATCCGCAGAGCTTTCG
The DNA here is from genome assembly GCA_029448575.1 of Mycena maculata. NCBI lineage: Eukaryota > Fungi > Basidiomycota > Agaricomycetes > Agaricales > Mycenaceae > Mycena > Mycena maculata. The sequence goes on from JARJLG010000313.1 coordinate 30,378, forward strand.
AAAATGAGCCCTTGCCCTGTGAGTCCATCGTTCTCGAAGAAGGATGCGTATTTTGACAGCACCTCAGCAAGATGCACCACGCGAAATACAGGCGCTACGCAAACAGATACGCGACGAGAGAAAGAAGGGTGAGAAAGACATCGAGGGGTTCAAGCGGACGGCGAGAGACGATGTCAAGGGTGAGATTGTCATGAACCTGAGGTGTGTGGAGCAACCTCTGTTTGTGGATATTCAATAATGCAGCTAGGAACAACATTCTTCAACACATTAAGAAAGAGGTCGAAGCGCAGGTTCAGCAGCAGGTCGATCTCCAAATTAGAGAGCAGATACCTATCAGCTTGAAAGAACAGTCGGCGAACAACAAGATGCAACTGCAAGACGCCAAGACGTCGTTGATCAACTCGTTCGTATTCCGTTCCTCAATGATAGCGTATCGACAGTATTCGCAGGGCGGCAAGGAAGCGAAATTCGAGCTTGCGGATCCAGAACCTTGATGAAAGTCTGGCGGTTGTTTTGAAAGCAGATGGAACCAAAGGAAATTTGTTCCCGGCCGACTTGAGATCGTTACTGTCGTACGACGACGTCAATGTCCGTGATTTGGTCAAAGACTACGGGTTGCTCGACGATGAGGTTCGAGAGGTGAATGTAAACCGCTTCCTGGGCCATATCGGTGAGCTAACGCGAGGGAACCTCCGGGCCAAGCTGATATCGATCCAGGGATCCTTTTCCAGCTTGTCATTGTGTAGTACTCTTAATATTGTAGATCTTGGAAGTGCAAGTTTTGTCGTGGTGGTCGTGGAGAGAAAAGTCTGTCACGCCTCAGACCCGTTGAGACCCCGTTGCCACATAAAGCCGAGCTCGAGTCTAGAATGAGCCTATGCAAACTCTGAACAAGCGTGAATGGCGGTGGGCTCCAAACGTTCACTTCGCTATCTATCTGCCTCTAACAGATTCGGTAGAATGTCGAATCCGAGTCCTTTGCGTTAGTACAGCAGGCATACCGCAGGTTAACTCATTCGGAGCTCCTCCTGTTCCTCCTCGTCCGCAACCTACCTACCTCAGGCTCTGACAAAGAGGAGCTCGCGTCCCGGCTCGCCCACCATGATTTTCAAACGTACAACTTTCCGCACACCTTCCCCATTCCGCCTGCTTCACCTCCACCAGCCCCGACGCCGAAACCACGAAAACTGGCACCCGATCTTCCGGTCGAGATCCTCGCGGACATTATGGATCATGTCGGCGACTGGGAGCTTGCTCGTGCGGTCGGGGTCCCGACCTCCTTGTCTCGGCCCTTGGCATGGTCTCGCGCATCGTCCACAGATGAAGCCATGCTAACAGGCTACCTCCCTCTCATCCGCGCCGCAGATCCGATAACGTATCCTCCAACTCTTGGGGCAGACCTTTCTGTGCGCTTTGGATACGTCAACGTACTCGAGTTTTTTCTGTTGGAGTCGGCCCGGATAAATGACGGCTCCGTGTTCAAAAAAATCTACAAAAACGATCTCATACCGATCAAGGCCTCGCTGCATGGAAGGCTAGGCGTGCTTTCGTGGTGGAAGCACGGGTTTGAGCACCATCCTGATCTCATTCCGGCGCCTAGTCCTGGGTCCATCGCTCAGGCTCTACACAACGCGTCCTCTCACGGGAGGGTCGAAGTCTTAGATTGGTGGTTAAGCAGCGGGCTGCAGCTCATCTTCGATCAGGAGGCGCTGATCGGTGCGACGCGACATAACAGACCCGAGGTTTTATTGGCCTCTCGACAGGCTTTTATCCGATCTGACTTGCATCACAGGTTTTGGAGTGGTGGGACAAGTCCCTACTCCCCATAAAATATCGTCTAGTAGACATAGAGGAGGCACTGGAGGATGCCATAGGAGGCGGAGAGGCTGCCCGGGAATGGTGGCGAGGAAAAGGTGTGGATTTTAATGCTCCCGACAAGGAGTGGATGAAATTACAGAATCTAAATTAACGACATTGTGAACGATCGTATATATATCCTGTCCAAATTTATACCCTCTCTCCGAGTCAACGATAAACATGCTATGGTATCATGGCATGTCGATTCACTTCACACCGGCAAAATCGAGTATTCGGCCCAGCTGATTGTCAACTGAAAAGATACTTTTCAGCAACCAATTCAGCCAGCGGCATTTTTGCCATTGGCTCGGAAAATGCCGGGCCAATGGCAAAAATGCCGCCAGCTGAACATGTTGCCGAAAGTAGTGTTTTCAGGTGACGATTAGGCAGCATAATCCGAGCTGAATATTCACTTTTGCTGGTGTGCTTCAAGTTCCGCCCAAGTGTCATCAGACTCGCCCCACATAAACGGAAACTCCCATCCCAGCTCACTGTTTCCTATCCGACAGCTTGGCAGTGTACGAAATGGCACCACGACGCCATGGCTCAAGGGGTCGCTACCTAGGGCCCATGCACCAAATATAGCTGGATTGAAATCCTCCGTAGGACACGGAGCCACATACGCCAGCATTTCGGTGGGCACCTGGAAAACTAGCGGATTGTTTTTGTGGGTGGTAGGAATGAGTTTCGAAAGAAGGGGGAACGCCAAGTGAGAGAGGTCGGAGAACGAGGAGAACGGGATGTCGGCTACCCATGCAGGGACAGGACTGTCGCATGGCGGAGCAGGAAGCCATGGATAATCATGGGTCGGGATCCACAGCGTCAAGTGGGTGATGTGTGAGAGAAAGGCAATGCCACCCGGGGTAGATTTGAACGGGTTCCACCTCGGAAGGGCCCCTGCAAAGGTTACGTGGCGGCATTTCCAGTCCTTTACAGGATCGGCTTCCGGACCCGTAAGCCCGTTGTACAGAAGATGCAGCGAGCGAAAGTTCAAGCCGAGGGAATCGACGCCACGAATAACCTCGTATAGCGCCCCATAATTTATGCAGTACTCGGGTTCATCGTCCATCAAAGGCTCCCAGCACTCGTTGCTCCAAAATCGGCGGACCAATAGAGGGTAGTCGAGCGTCAATGGAGAGGCAAACGCGGCAAACTCTCTTTGTAGGAGGATGGAATCAATGAAGCAGAGGACCTGGGGGGACGTAGCGAGAATAACGCTGTGTAAGAGATGAGGCATGGTGGCGCTGCGCATGGCATGAGATACTGAAGAGAGAGCCAAGGCGGTGGCGTAGGAGGGCCGTGGCGCAGTCGCGTCCTCGTCGCTGGGAAGCGAAGCCACACGGATAATTTCGAGGGCCAGCTCAGTTGGAAGAATAGTGAAACGAAAGGCCATGGTGCAACAAGGGGACGGGGGTACTACTTAGTGAACCCTTCTTATCAAGAATAAACAGGGGATCGTGTGTTCAACGCGGAACAATTGCAAGCGAGTTGTTGTTCTTTTACGTGGGACGAAACTTTGTCAAGCTGGAACCATAAAAGGGAGGCCGCCCCGGAGGGCCCGATGTCAGAACTCATTGTCAACGCATTTTTCATGCAGTGTACTGCGTGGGGATACTCCACTATTGTTCTCAGCACGAGCGCGATCCGCTGTATACTTCCTCAGATAGCACAGGTGGGCGGACACAGGTGAGGCGCTGGCCCGTGAGGCAAGGCTCGACGAAAGTAGTATCAAGTACTAGGTCAAATCGCAGAGCCAGGTTGGCCAGGACTCAGGAGGAGATTCGGCAACCTATGCCGATGCCGGTGAGTTGGGATCAACCATTCCAGCAGCGTGGGCCGGGCTGCCGCTTACTTGCCCGGAACTTCAGTACTCTTTCAAATACTAAACAAGTAACTGGAACTTTCACCCAACCAGTGCGCCTGTACATGTTGTTTAAATAGGTCGCCGGAATGTACACAACTCACGGGTTCCGTTACTTACAGGTGCCGTCCTTTTCTGCTGGTGGTAGTCGCGCACTTTTTGCCATTCACCACTTCTTGAAAAAGTATTGCATGTCCTACTAGTAACCAGGCTTCATGCCCGTGTCTAAGGCACTGGTTTTATTACCCTGTCCTCGCCGAGACTCCGATGGTACGTCGCACGTATTGGTTCGTGTCAATGTCCCTCTCCGTAGGCCAAGACTATCCAAATGAACCTATAGCTTGACTTCGAGAACCAACTGAAGTCTACCCCCACCGGGTGAACGGTAAGAGTTACTCCGGGAGTGGATTTGGATCTGGATTTGATGTGGATTTGGATTTGATGCCTCACGTGAACTGTCTGATCCGTCTGTTCCCGGGCGTTCCGCACGGCGTGGGTTCGAAACTGACATGGCCAGCTTTTTTGGACATTTACATATAATAATATTGACGAACAAACGGGTCAGAAATTGATTTCTTGGTCCTGAAGTGTGAAATATGCGTGTGGGGTCTCAGAAGGTCTTTCAATAGCACAGATGGGCAAGAGGAGGTGTTCACAAAAAAAAAGTTACTTGTGTCGGGTTTGAACCCACGACAGATCACACCATACATGTGAGCCATCAACTCCAAATCCACGATCAAATCCAGATCCAAATCCACTCCCGGAGTAACTCTAAGATTTAGCGTCGGATTTATCTCAGTGACGGCAAGATGATACCCATCTGCCAGTGGGGATTCGCTTGATTGAGCAGTATCTTGGACCTTGACGGTTTTTCACCGAAAAGGTTCGAGTCTCAACCCGTTTCGTTATTCTACAGTACTATAGAGGAACCGGTAATCAGTCGTTTCTGCGGTCTGAGCAACCCGAACCATCAATCATGCGCGGACCCACAGCGTCAAACTGTCACCAATACGTAAAGATGCTCAGGGTTGCCTGCCGATACATAATCAGCCTCTCTTCTCCCCATACCAATGTTGTCCTCAGTCGACGTGTCTTTGCAGTCGCAGGAGGACGCGGATATGGCTCAATGGTTCGACTTTCACAAAGCTGATGAAGAAACGTGAGTTTACGCATCGATACTTTGATTTGATCGCACTTATGTGTCTCGTACCAGTGTATCGCTGTGGCCGCTGGATGACGAACCACTCTTATGGTTCGACGAAGCGGATATCAAACCACCGGCAGAACTTTGGGATAAAGACCCCACCACATTTTCATTGCTCTGGCGTCAAAATTCAGCCCGCCCAATTCGAATAGCCGGGCCGCATATAACGACCAACCTCTTTGGAAGAACTGCCGTAGGTTATTCAATGGTATGTGTCGACACGTCGGAACTCAACACCTATATAGGCTGAAGTATTCGCGGACTTCCCAACCGATTTTTCTGATTCACCGTCACCTCCTTCTTCGCCGTCGCTTTCACCAGTTTCCCCCGTGTTTCCCCCAGCAGCCACTGGGGAAGAGAATCATGGGCAGCCGCCCACTATTGATCCCTTGATCGACGAGGTGACTGAGAAATTATCGGAGCGCGTCCACATCGATTCTCCTCCTCAGTCACCACGTCCGGTATCAACACCCGAACCGCACATCCCTAATGACGATACTGCTCCTCCTCCATTATCACCTTCTACGTGCAATCCTTCGTCGGTCAACTCCTTATTAGACACTTTTTCATTTTCGTCTTCGAGCAGCACATTGTCTGTCGGGACGTCGAGTAATACCCCGTCCACATACGCCGTCTCTCCGTCGCCGAAACCATTCAGTACCAGCTCAAGGAGCTCTCCAGCTCTGGGTCTACGCAGTTCGCCGAGAAGGTCGTCACCCCCGACTGTCTTCGGAATCCCGGAACTCGGGGTAGAATATAGGGAAAGCCCAGTGGGAAACTCAACCAGAGATTTCGACGTCACGATCCCTCCTCTGAACCAAATTGTCCTGGAAGAACACCCTATGGATGTTGCTCGAAGCCGTCGAGGTGGGTCTTCCCCCGAGGCCGCCGAGGACCTCGCGATGGATGGTATCGATCCCCGCCCCCGAGAGAAGGCCGTCAAGGCGGCACGGAAACGTCATCCCTGCCCAGTGCCCGGTTGCACCGAGTTATTCACCAGACCCAACGATGTTTTGCGACACATCAAAAATGCGGCCATCCACAAGGGCACTGTTCAACAGGCTGAAGCTTTAGCGGCGGCAAATTCGACTTTGTGCAAATATTGTGGCGAAGGTATGAAATTGTCTAACGATTTGAAAATGAACGGAGCTTACATCCAACCAGAACTTTCGAGAGCGGACGCGGCCAGGCGCCACGAGCTTAAGTCTTCGTGCGGGAAACGGACAATCAGGAGAAAGAGCACGTACTCTATGCTGCCTGCCTTCTGATGTCTGCTTTTTATCGGTGGGGTATACATATGCGGCTCTCCAAGCGATTCAGTCTTACCTATCTCGTTGATTATCATCCCTTTCGTGTTCACTGTAGTTTCCGTTTCCACAGGTCTGTAACATCTGTAATATCATGTACGATAAGTCGATTCAAGTGTCGTCGGCAATTTGGTGTGCAGACCGGTAATCTATAGGACTAACTTGAGATAAGCAGAGAATATCACGTTGAATTAGGACCGAGAACCCATAAAGAAAATGCAAGTGCTTAAATTGGGCGAAGGGAAAGATGGTACATGAGTATTAATGGATGGAGCAGAGCCATGAGACGGAAAGATTGGTTATTATAAAAACTGAAGACTCCGAGAGGATAAATAGGCAATCATTCCATTTCGTGAAGATGCCTTTTTCCGATAAGGTTAGCGGAGGCAGAATCAGTAAAAAGGTGTTCACTTACTGCCCGAGGACTTTGTTCATCTTGAACATGTCAATCTTGTCGACATTGAAGACTGGTCTAAGAGCGGGGTCACATAGGATCTCCCGTTTGTTATTGGGGTTCTGCTATTATTGGTTACCGCGGGTTAACGTCACTGACGAAAAACGGATAAAAAGCGGACACACCAATTCGTTCGACTTTATGTAGACCCATAACTGTTTGACGACCTGGGGACGCGACAATGCTTCTGCCCCTAGCACCGCTGCCAGAGGTTCACTGTAGCAAAGCTCGATATCATAGGAGCACCAATGGAGCGGAGGATATACCTGAGTAGATATGGTTTAGCAAATCCTCCTCTCGCAGTTCCACCTTCGCTCGACCTCTTCTTCTTCGAGGGCCTTTTGCCTTCACCAGCCTCGCTGTCGTCGTCCGTCTCCACCATTTCAGCACTCTTCGTTTTGGATTTTCTCTTCTTCGGAGTGCCATTGGAAGCCGCAGCCTTGGGCTTACCGTTGCTTCGACGCGTTCGACCGTTGATTTCGCTTGACAATTGACGCGCCAACTCAGCATCACTGAGTTCCCGCTTCGTCGCCTGCTTAGCCTTCTTCGCTGGAGGTGGGGTGTCGTCTGGGGAATCCTCCTCCGGAGGTGAGGTGCTTTGCCGACGCTTCCGCGACGCAGGTGCCAACGGTTCTTCCACCTCGGAATTTTGGCTCCCACTCGCGCCCTGAACCTTCTCAAATACCCGAGCGATCACTATATCTACAGCCTCGCGGTGCTCTTTCAACAGGGCGGCCGTCAATGAGGGGTCTATCTGCTGCAGCTGCTTCCTGACGCGTTTCGCACTGATCGTGGCTAGGTCCGTGCCTGGAGCGGACAGGATTTCTTCGATGTAGGGCTCCAAGGTACCAATGTCGAAGGCCATCTGTGTGTATGCGGCGGTGTGGTAAAAGAAGGATGTGGAGGAGTGATTGGAGACGGGACGTGCAGCACGGAGAGTTTCAGAGACAAGTCAAAAGGAGGCGCGTTAATGCTGATTAGGTCAGCGAACAAATCCCCTTTTCAGAAACAGCGAGGCTATCACGACCCAAAGTGGACGATCAATATTTCAATCCCGAGGATGTGCATCCACTTTTATCTCGTATCTTACCATTACCTCTGTCTACGTACTTTTGTTTCTAAATATTCACAGACCACTAACATGCAACCGTCAGCACTACTGATACACTGAAACACATCCATTATCGCAGCACCGCCCATTCGTCGCGCTCGGGACCTGGAGGAGGGAAAACCCCATTTGCATTTGCGCCACCGGGGGCCCGGTTTTCTTCGGCCCCCGGTTGTGGTTGTTGCTGCTGCTGGTCTCGGCGCATTCTATCCACGATTCGTGTACGGACGTAGACAAGGACCGAGACGGCCAGACACAGCAGCAGAAGGAGCACAGTATCAGAGAACTCGTCGGGTTCACCGTCACCCCGTCCACCGAGATAGTCATCGGACCCAAACTCGGTGTCTCTGTCCTGCTCCGCGTTCCTACGCTCTCGCGCCCACTGTTTCGAGATTGTTAATGGACGAAAGAGGTAATGAATACGATGAAAAACCTGAACGGGGTCATCGTCATCTCTAGGAGTTTGAGAATCCTTCCGTCGCCGGAATTCCTCTCGAGCCTTGCCCATGTACCAGGGACCGTCCTCTTCATCGAGGTATGTTCGATCTTGCTCCAAAGCAGGGTCTTCGGAGGGATCTTTGTCAACTCCTGTGTCAAGCGAGCGTATCTCCGCCTTGGGAGGTGGTGCTGTGACACCCCAGTCAGCGGGTTGTGGCAATAAGAGCCACGGGAGAAGCGTACGAATTTCTTCATCCTCATCCAGGGTCCAAATGTTCAAACCACCTTCGCCTCCCATAAGAGTGTGCCAAAAACTCCGAGCGTACAACTTGATGAGAGAGAGGTAAACGGGGAACGATGCCTCCGAGTTGGTCTCCAGGGCCATGTCATAATGCCGTTTAGCGAGATGGAAATCCTGAGACGTATGGCGTCAGATCTAATCAACCTTTCTGTAAAATATATACCTGGGGAACACCGACCCCGTTTTCGTACATCCAGCCTAAATTCCACATAGCCAGCGCACTCTGTTGAGTGTCCGCTGCAGACTGGTAATACTTGGCGGCTTTCTCGAACCGAGCGGTCTCAGTGTCTTCCCAGACCCCGAGGCCATGATAATAGTAGTCTCCTACTTTTACCAAGGCGTCAATGTTGCGCTGAGCGGCTGCACGAGTCCACTGTGTTAGCGCCAAGCGAGCAGTTTCGTTCGAAGGGATGGTAGGTGAGAAACGGGTTAGTCGTAGGACACTCTTATCTGATGGAAAATGAGGCGACCAGGGATATAGAACAAGCCTCGAACGGACCTTGGTCCAAGACATGGGCTAAATTGTTCTGTGCTGCCTCCGATCCTCTCTCTGCCGCGATCCACCATTTGAGCATCGCCGTCTCTTTCCCTCTGTCTGTACCCGACATCCATGCGATTTCTGCATCTCTTAAGAGATCATCTCCCCATACTCCTCGCTCCGAGACAATCTTGTAAAACGACACTGCCATTGCGCATGAACTAGAAGCCAGAGCAGGGGGGATACCGGGGGTATCTGCTTGGGCAGACTGAATCTGGCCTAGGTAATAATAAGCCTCCAAAGGCGACCCGTATATGACCGCGGTCTCAAATAATGACGAGGCCGGGATTATTTCTCCACGGGCTGAAAGTTTGTGTGAGCGTTCAAGTCGCGGCCCGAGTTATGCACGATTTACCGAAATGATATTTCCCTAGGTTGATCTGCGCCTCCGCAAGCTCTTGACCAGCGGCAGCAGTGAAATATGCTATTGCTTTTTTGGAGTCCGCCTTCAAGGAGGGAACCAGACCGTCCCGCCAGATAATGCCGAGGCCATTCTGACACTCTCTGTCCCCATGCTCGCTGCCTCTTTCGAACCACATCTTGGCCATAGCTGGATCCGCTTTGACGCCTTCGCCTCTCAGGTACATACGACCGAGGAAAGCGGCACTGGAGGCGGCGAAGGCAACTGGGACATTTTCTTCCTTCAGAGGCGTAGGTGTGTATTGGAGAGGATTGGGCGGATCCCTCGGCCAGACTAGGCGGGCGATTAAGAGGAAATAGTGCCGTGCTCGTTCGAAATCACGTGGAACAGCCCCCACCCCCTCACTGCCGGACCCAATGCCTCCTCTGGAGGAATAAATGCTACCCTGGTAAAATATCTTACCCAACCGATAGGCGAATTCGATTTCCCGTCGGTCAGCGTTGAACTGAACAGCGAGTCAGATAACGCGTGTAGAGTGTGGGTCACCAACCAAGTAGTAGTCGAGAATATCCTCCCAAGTTTCTCCCGAAGCGCGCGATAAACCTGCCCTGATGGCTGCTCTCTGCGCGTTCGCTCCAGTCGACGCCACACTGGCTCCCGGGCCATAAACACCGCCGATCAGATCAGACAACCGGGTTGGGGTCTGGGGCAGGGTTCGCCCGCCCGGTGGACCTGAACGGAACATGTCCATCGCTTTTCAATCAACTCGTGGTCAACGAGTATTCAATGATAAACAAAAGAGGTCATACCTTGGTCGGCAGCACGCTCATACCAATCAACTGCTCGGTTGCAGTCCTCCAAAGTGCCAATCCCACTCCAATATCGGTATGCGAGAGCCATTTGGGCTCCTTTGTCACCGCCGTTGGCTGCGAACGTGTAGTAAAGTTGGGCCCTTGCTTGATTGATGGGAACTATTTTCTGGTATCCTGTGGCATGGAAAAAGGCAAGATAGGCCTGAGAGGTGGCGTTTCCGGTGATAGAAGCGTGGACCGCAAAAGAATCGTAGGCTAGTCTGGGATCGGAAGGGAAATATTGCGAGGGAGGGAACTGGGAAAGAAATAGTTATAGACCCGTATGTTGACGCATAGAAGGAAACACACCAGAGATATTTGGGCAAGAGTATACAGTGCGTCCCAGTTGCCCAGCTCGGCCGAGTGTTGCAACAAGTCGATGACCTTTATTGCTTTGCCCTTGGTTTCTTCTCGTTTCGTTCTCGACTCCTTGCCTAATCCTGATAGGGCGATATTGACTATCTGACGCTGGAGTTTGATAATAATGCGCGCAGCGCTTCCCAGAGGCCCTTGACCCTGCACGTTCGGGAAAAATGATGAAAACAAAGACCTAGAGTTTGGTGTGTTTCCGACAGCAAACGAGGCGCCGTAAGTGTGTAATGGTGGATTTGCGGTCAAAGTTGATAATGTATTGAGCGCTTGCTTGTAAGCCCGGGTAGCTAGAATTGGTCAGTTTCGACATAAGACCAGAAGAGCTGACGACACCTTCCGCTGCTTGATCGAGGTCGACATTATTCTAAATTCAGTCAGAACGGCTCGGTTAAGAGAAAAAGGTGTCTCACCGTTTTTGTTTCCCCGTTCACTGATGGGTCGTTGGTGGAAAAGGCCACCGACTTCTGACAGAGAAGGTAAGGAAGATGCATCAGAATGACCAAGTGACAACCAATACATCCGGATTTTGTCCCTGGGCAGAAGACGTGATCGCAGCAAAAGCCACGAGGCCGAAAGCGAGCCAGGAAGCCTTTCTCGCAAAACAAGTCTTGCGTTTGGTCATTTTCAGAGGTTCGGCGTCAGAGTTTGCCACGAATTCAGGTTCATCCGAGATGGCGAGAGAGAGAGGGACAAAAGTATCAACTTCCACGTAGTCACTGCGTGTACGTCACAACACCCGGACCCCGGTTCTCCGGGCCGGTCATACGCGATTTCAACAGGACCTCTGAATATCCCTTTGTAGGCTAGCACACCGACAAAAGTGAATGTTCGGCGCGGCTGAACATGTTGCTGAAAATAATGATTTAGGCTTCAAAAAAAACTAGTTGGAAAATGAACTTTAAAAGCACAAATTCAGCAAAGCTGAGTAAGTGACCCAAATGAAGAGATTCAGCAGTACTTTCTGCTGTGCTGAATGTACACATTTCAGCAACATATTTTGAATTGTTGAAAGTGAGGCCTAAATCAATGCATTCGGCAGAAAATTCAGCCTGACCGGAAGTAACAATTTGGGTGTTGCTGAAGCTGTAGTGGAAAGAAGTGGTTTGGGCGACACTTTCAGCTATGCCGAAAGAATGTGATTCGACGTGGCCGAAACTGTAGCCAAAAACACTTGTTTCGGGTGCAGCTGAAATAGCAGCCAAAAGTTGTTGTTTTGGCAGGAGCCAAAAGTGCAGCTGAAAGTGACACTTTCAGGGCAGCCGAAAATAAGCGGCCGCTGGCGGCAGTTGGCAGCCGCCAACTGTGGCAGTGCATCGGCCGCTGAGCAGCAATGCAACATACTGATAATTATATTATAAAAAGTATAATTGTACAGCACCTATCATTGAGTGGGAGATTTGAGATGTATAATATGGGTTGGAAACACTCATTTAATTGCAGGGGCAGCTAAGAGAGTGGATAATTATTAGTACATTGCATTACTGCTCAGCGGCCGCTGCACTGCCACAGTTGGCGGCTGCCAACTGCCGCCAGCGGCCGCTTATTTTCTATGAGCCTTGGCTGCTTCATTAATTTGCACTCCGCGGAGGGCAAAATCGCACACCACCACATCTCGACCGAACCACCAGCCCCAATATGGGACCTTCCATATATCCTTATTCTCATTAGTGGATTCCTGTGGGCACTTGGGGCCAACACACCGAATTTCTATCTGCAACTTTATGCTGGTATGAATGACATTAACCAGACTCGTGTGTTCGACTCTTTCGCCATCCTGAGCTTTGGAAGCATATTTGGTTGCATTCTTCCCGGCTGGATGGCTGATCGATGGGGAGCTGCCAACATTTTTATTCCTTCCCTCGTCGCACTGGGTAAGTTGTACTCAGCAAACACATGGAATCATCCTCATTTGATATGTTCAGGGACTACGTGCTTTGCTATGCTCGGATGTGGCAACGCTGCAGGTCTTGTCATCTTCGCGCTTATGTTCGGCATATTTGAATCCATCTTCCTCTTTCCTGACATATCCTTTCAGCTACGGGTATCTCTTTGGCACGAGTATGTTCAACGCTAGTTGTCAGCCCAAAATTTCATTGGTTCTCCAGTCATATCAATTTATCTGCCAATGATTCGGGATCTCACCGTCGATGGATCCAACATGGGGTATGCCAGTTTTCTGCGCCATTTCTCAAGTACTCAATTCACTAGTCGCAGAATGGGATATGCTCTTTCACCTATCGGTCTTGGATCTACGGTCTGGCCTCCCATAATTGGTGCAATTCTTTCCGGAAGTTTTGTTTGGTGGAGGGCCATAGTGTGTTCTGCAGTAAGCCGTAAATTTCTGACCTCATGGCGTAAACTGATCTTTCTAGGTGATCGTGCTTACTGCCGCATGTTTTAATGTGGCTGCATGGCAGATACATGTTTCTAGGGCTAGAGTAGCGGCTCCCATGCATTAGCAAGCATCCGGAGAGTGAACCGTTTACCGTTTACCACATTGGTTCGTCCGGGTCGAGGTCAAAATTTGGAAGGGAGGAATATTAGTTGGATAGACATTGATCTGTTCAATACAGAAAATGAGTTACAGTCAACTCTATCTTGACCCTTATCTGTCATAACCCAGACTTTTTCGACCGATTTTTGCGAAATTTTGGCAGAGATAACCCATAACTCTGCATTACCCCATAGCTTTTTGGGTGGGTATGGGATACGACAAGGTTGACTAAATGTTTGAATTTAGATTCCAAGACAGCGGCGGTGCGCCCACAAATGCAAGCACTGACGTAGACACGCATAAACACGTGTCTGATATACATGTCACCCATCGGTGGGTCCCGTCATCTGGCCCACCACACTTGAGCTTCTGCCCTCCAATCTCTTCCCCCGAAATGGAGATCATGCCCTCTGAAATAGGATGTGTTCACTCTTGCATGTACAGACAATGGCTACACCGGCGGGGAGCATTGTCCACGGTCTCCATGTCATATCCAAGCGGCTGAAATACCAGTCCAATTATGTTGTCAGGCCGAATGAGCTCCTGAAGCTTTTGGCCATGCTCGAGTCCGATTTGTAACCTGGCGGACGGAAGTTAAATGTCTTCAGAGATGGGACTTCACTGAACTTCTGAATCATCGTGATCTATCAATCCTCGGCCTAGAGACTACACTTACCATCCCTTGAATTTTCTTCGACAGCGATGCCATCTTTAGTCGATGGGAGAAGCGAAAGAGGACTCAGTTGAGTTATCCGCATGGAGGATAGGGGGATGGGAAATGATATTCGATCGAATCAGGTTCAATGTTGATCAAGGTCAAAGCAATTAATCACAATTTTGTCTGAATCAGGACGGCCAACAAGGACAGGATACTTAGGGCCTGATCGGGTGCCCCAGAATTCCACCAGAATTTTCACAGAATCTGGTATGGACATAGATTTCATCCCCAAACCACCCTAGAATCTTCAATACGGTCATTCTATGAACATTTGAGCATCGGGAGAGGCACAAAAATTGTGGTGGGAAATTTTACACAGATTCTGGGATGGTGCCACAGATTCTCAGTTCAATTACAGAATGTGTTGAGTATTTTGAACACTTGGGTTCACCTCCCCCTCATCACATCAATATTTGAGAATGTTATAATCAAGCAGAATACCCAGCCCTCTCGTCGACCTTCCGGTACTTCTGGAAGGTTCTGAGGCTCTGGTCATATACCTGACTGAGCCTCCGGACCATCCGGTATCATCGGGTTTTTATGCAATGAAGGATTACTGAGCGTTTCCCGTTTATTCGTCTTTCCGTCTTTCCACTTATTGTCCTACGACTTCACATCAGCCCTCCTGACTTGTCTTATTGTTAAGAACCACCCTCCTTCCTTTTATGGAATACAATTAGATACTTAGTATAAATACGTCTTTAATATGTCCTGTACGTCAGATTGATAATTGACGTTGCTTAGCTCTTCTCCTTGCACTGAGTCGCCTCTATACTCTCCGGTCCCCTCCAGTACTCCAACTTGCTTTCCTCTATTGGATACCTGCCAGCCAGGGTAGTCACTCACCCTTCACCCTCTATGGTGTTGTGATCCCTCTTCATATACATTCCAGACCCTCCAGCTTACCGGAGCCTCCGGTCCTTCGGCCTTTATCCTTTGGTCCATCTCCGGCTCGGTATATAACAGAGAACACACATGTATTTCCCATTCTAGAACAGTTTAGGGACAAATGGTGTGGGAAACATACTGTAGACAAGATTCTGGGAAGATTCTGAGGAAAAGATTCTGGGGCACCCGATCAGGCCCTTGCTATTTAAGACCCCTTACCTGGCCACCCCACTTAGTTGGCCACTTGGAGTCTAGTATGCCGACCTTTTGTTGTTCACTTCTAGGGATAATGGGGGATGGGAGTACGATCTATAACAAAGGTCTGAACCTTATTTGGAGCCGGAGTGATGAGTTGATTGACAGTTATGACATCTCGGATCAAGATCTGCAACGTGTGAACATCAATTTCTTATGCCGACGTGGCTTAGTTTTCTTGTCTCAACTGGCTCTCTGCCAATTCTTGGCTGTTCCAGGACTTCATGGACTCGATCTGCTCCCCTGATTCGGGGGAATCACCTGGCACTGTCCCCACCACCAAGAAGTCAAAATCCTCCCCGCTATGCCCCTATAAATGTGCCGCTGTTTTTTTGACCTGGCTGACATTGTATCAGACGACACCGTGGGGCTACCACTCTGGAATTGCCTAAAATACTTGTTGGTCTCCAATGACTCAATGCTGATGGTACCCTGGAATTTTATCTGCCCAAGTCCCTTCTTACTGTAGTGCTTTACTGCCACCCACCCAATTTTGGCGCTGCCAACACTGGGAATTTTTTGGGGAGTTGTGAAGACTTTACTATGCTATTGCCTGAGGAGCAGTCATTTACACGCCTCATATGGGTTGCACATGAAGTATTATATGTTCAAATTGTCACTATATACTCTAGTCAACATCTCCAATGGATCTGGGTGCTGGATTCAAGTCTTGCGACTTGATTTGACTGGGTGGCCAACTAGCCTGTTATTTGGCCAGATTGAACTGCCGGCTGAAATAAATTCATTGTGACGGCATATTTGGGTGGGAGTGGTCTTGAACTCTTTGTAGGATGCCTGCCATCATTCTGACACGGTTGAGCGCAGATAGGGTCAGTGGACAGATTGAGAGTGAGGGATGAATGCTTAGGTGGCCAGGTAAGGGGTCTCAAATAGTATATACTGAACGAAATTAATGATAGTGCAATGCCACACTCACACCAAAAAAAGTGAATATTCAGCTCGGATTATGCTGCCTAATCGTCACCTGAGAACACTACTTTCGGCAACATGTTCAGCTGGCGGCATTTTTGCCATTGGCTCGGCATTTTCCGAGCCAATGGCAAAAATGCCGCTGGTTGAATAGGTTGCTGAAAAGGATCTTTTCAGTTAACAATCAGCTGAGCTAAATATTCAATTTTGCCGGTGTGACTATTATATGATTGGGCGGATTTTGCATTTCCAGGCTCCAATACTATTTTAGCCCCTGGTGTGTCCTTGCACCCTGGTATGGAATTATGTCACGATTTGACCCCTTATCTAATTGCGACAACACCTTATCTAAGCACCTAATCAAGTGCTCGTCTATTTAAACACCAAAGGCTATGCTTGAGTCATCAGTGATCGGACAGCCAGGGATCGGGTTCTCACAGGAACATGCCGATGAAGCATGACAGATTGGTGATCGGACAGCTGACAGGTGTCATGGCTGCGGACATGTGGAGTATGCATGGGCATTACTCAGAACACATGGCTTGGGCATGTTTATTATTCAGAACACATGGTTATGGTGCTTATTGCACATGGACACTCTATTGTATATATTATTAGCACTAGTTACATAGCCACAGACGAACAGTATAAGTAGTGTAGCTAGTCGCTTGTATTCTTTAGTCTTTTATTCCATCATCCTTCGAGCCTCACTCTTACCGAGCACCTCCAATCCGCATTGTGCGTCCATTGGGTGTTCTTGAGCCTTGAGCGTGACAAATTATTGTTGATGCCGACCGTAGTTCTGGCCTGCTACCCCCAGGAAAAATCTAGGATATGTATCCATACCATAGGCATCCACATGCCAATTTTAGGCTGTATTATCTCCCTACAACGTACAAAAGAAATGAAAAGGAATGTTTTTGATGGATTTTTTCCATACACCAAAATGCCTGCCAAAGCCGATTCCACATATGGTTCCATCATCGGAGGTCTCATATCTTCCACAGCACAAGTTATAAAAATCTGGAAATATTTGAGGACGTAGAAAACCCATGTATCTGCCCACCACTAGATGCCGACAGCAATATGGGCTCAAGTTACAAAGTTATCGTGCACGATCAAAGTTGTGGCTAAGATAGTATTACTTCATCCAACCTTAATACTGGGAACTCTCAAATTCGGCAAATCTTCTACAAAGTTCCGAAATCTGCAATCACTAAATTTGAGGATTAGACTCTGGTTAACACACCTCAGAAGTGTGTTTTTGAATCACAGGCGTACCCATTAGTACCAACAACCTTCAAGTTCAGCCCATTCCGAATATCATCGCCTATTCTCACTCTCAGGGTATA
Organism: Mycena maculata; assembly: GCA_029448575.1. Classification (NCBI taxonomy): domain Eukaryota; kingdom Fungi; phylum Basidiomycota; class Agaricomycetes; order Agaricales; family Mycenaceae; genus Mycena; species Mycena maculata. Next base: position 47,667 of record JARJLG010000313.1, read on the forward strand.
TTATTTGATTATTTGGCTCTGGTGTCATGTGTGGAACTGACTCAGGCCTAATCGAGCCTGGAGCTGTCAACCCAGGCCCGATTGGGCCTGGGGCTGTCAAATGCCTGATGAGCGCGTGCCCACAGGCGCAATTAGGCCTGAAGAAGCCGTCAACGGCCTTTTCCGAAGCTTTCCCAGGCCCCTGTTCTGCCAATAGCACTCAATTTTGAAGCTTTTAAACAGTACTGAACTTTTTATTGAGTGTCCCAAGTGTAGTAAATGTAGTTCAATCCTTTCAAAAGCGCTGCAGGCCCGAAAAAAAGGCACATTCAGCCCAGGAGCCACATGAAAAGAGTGGGCTATAAATTACACCGATTTTTTCTCCTGGTCTTGTTGCAGGTCATCAGGAAGTGTTGCGCTAACATGCTGCATTTCAGAAGATCGCAAAATTCACTTTCTGTGCTTGCAAGTGTTGGAAACACCGTGAAAATCTGCGACTCTGAGAGGAAGCAGCATTATTGTCAGATCATGTCCCAGCATTCAATGTACCTACACATCTGCTTCAAATTTTGCATGCCTTGTTCCAGAATCTTATTTCCAAAGAGGAGGGGCAGCAGCTATACATAGCTGCAGTCAAAAAGCCGATACAAGGGGGAGATTAAATAGTGTGTTGGCCTATTGTACAATTGTTCAGCAGCCGCCGCAGGCTCGAAAAAAAACTTTGAAAGCTTTTAGAAGGGCAGGTAAGTTGCAGCATCTGCGACGGTGGCGAAGACCAGGTTGTCTGCCCAAAATGAAAGACACGCTCGTCAGGGCTCGAACCCACGCACGAGAAAAAGCTAGGGGTCTGCGCACAACAGCAGCAGGCACACAAACAACTGAGCCAGGCAGGAATCACAAGGTTTCACAGACTGACCGTGTCATCCCCCCGGGGACTTTTGATAATTTTTTGATAATTTTTTTTTGCTTCCACATATGACAATAAGGATAGACGTTGAGTCCCCGCTTTTAGGGGCGAATAGATGCTATAAGAAATATGAAGGGGCGATCTTCGACTGCTGGAGGGCAGGCGGTCTTCAACCACTGTGATATAATAAGTATAATGGAGGAGGAAAAGATGAATATGTTTGCGGGGGGATTAGGCCGCTTTGCGGCCGATTCACAAAGCCTGGGCGTGCCTGAAAAAGGGGCGGGCTGCGAATTGGGCCGAGAGGGATCAGCGGATGCCCAATCCCGGTACGCAGTGGGAGTCTGGGCCATGAAGAGGAGGCGACCCAGAACAGCCAAGCGTGAGCAACAGGAGAGGGTGGGTGGGACACGAAAAAGGGGTATGAGGAGGCCGAGGAGGGGTGTATGCGACGAGGAAGAGAGATGCGATGGACGTGTCGAAAGAAAAGGATGATCACGTGTATCTACGGTCCCAAATCCTAAACGCTCGATGGCGCTAAACTCTTGTCTTCCTTATCTACCACTAAGCGGGCTCGTGCCTCGCCTCTCTTAGCTCACAATAAGGATAGACGTTGAGTCCCCGCTTTTAGGGGTGAATAGATGCTATAAGAAATATGAAGGGGCGATCTTCGACCGCTGGAGGGCAGGCAGTCTTCGATCGCTGTGATATAATAAGTATAATGGAGGAGGAAAAGATGAATATGTTTGCGGGGGGATTGGGCCGCTTTGCGGCCGATTCGCAAAGCCTGGGCGTGCCTGAAGAAGGGGCGGGCTGCGAATCGGGCCGAGAGGGATCAGCGGATGCCCAATCCCGGTACGCAGTGGGAGTCCGGGCCATGAAGAGGAGGCGACCCAGAACAGCCCACATGGAGCAGCAGCTCTAAGAGCTCTGCTCGCGTGAGGGCGACTAACTCAGAACGGCCCGAGGGACCCAGATGAGCAATGCGAAGTGATGATATGAATTAATTTTGCGAGTGAAAAAAGAAAATATATGCTAGTCCTCGCCGTCAAAATTAAGCGCTGAAGAATCATAAGGATGCCCGTGCGATGAGGCGAATGCTTTGATGCGAGCGGTCCATGCTGCAATGATGTTGCGCGGCAGAATCTGCTCTAGGCACCTGCAGTAGATGAGAAAACAGAGTGATGTCCATCCACCCAGCTTCATGATGATCTCTGGCGCGACGCCCACGAGAAGAAACTCCACCAAGCCTCTGATGCGGAAGCTGTGGCCGAAGATACTGGCGAGCCCGGCGGCGAGGAAGATGGCGGCAATGGTGCGGAGAAAATGGTCCTTGGTGAGCGGGCGCCATGTGCCATGTTCCCGAAAAGCGAAGAGGGGCGTGAGTGGTGGGGGGCAGTCGTTGATTACCAAATGATTATTGAAAGCCCACGTCGGGCACAGGTCGGCGTCCTCGCCCTTGATCTGCATCAGGATACATTCAGCGCTGAAGATGGTGGTCGTCTTGGTCCAAACAACGTGGAAATCGATGACTTCGTGCTCCTCGATCTCGCTGAATGAAATGCGCGTATCGCGGCAGGTGTCGTGTTCCCACGAAAAAGTCGCCGCGCTCTTGATAACGAGCTCGCCGAGACGTCGACAGCCCCAGAAGCAAGCGATTGCGCTTGACCATGCAGCGGCACCGAAACCGGAGTTGAGGTCCAAGGAGGCGCGAATGGCGTGGATGTGCGCTTTGGTGACGGGGCCGTGAGGGGGACGTTTGAAAGCGACACCAGCGCGGTCGCCGGCCTTCTTGAGGGATGAGAGCCCCGACCCGTCACCGTGCCACGGCGCGTCATTGTAGATGTGCCAGAGGCATAAGCCGTTCACACTGGGGGCATGATACAATCTGCCGGCCCGGCAGATGTGCGGCAGATAGCAGGCAGATAGGAAAACCGCCCGATAAATGCCCGTTATCTGCCGGGTCCGCAGATGTTGGGCAGATATCAAATCTGCCTGCCATTTGCTCGTGATCTGCGGGCCGGAAAGATATCGGGCAGATTTTATATCTCCCGCATATCTGCACGTTATCTGCCAGGTCTGCAGATTTAAAATCTGCCCACCGGGCAGATTTTGAGAAGATGTCAAGGTGCCTCGAGGCAACACTTGCTAAAACAGGTTATAATGGAAAACAGCTGACCTTCGGGACCCCCCTTGTCCCAAAGCAGCATCGCAGGGAACTGACATCGAAATTCTAAGGGCAAGCAAGGGCTGGTTCCACGCACACGCAGGCTCTTGTGCACAGCAACTACGCATCCTTGCGATTTAAAAAGGAAGATATCCCAAACAATTCACTGCAAACTTCACAGCCGTCAAGGACCCAAAGCATTCATGGCCTCAGCCGATGAATTTGCACCAAATACATTTTTTGTGCGTACCGTAGAATAAAATTATACAATGCATATATACCAGTGCAAGTGTTTCGGTGCAGACGGAGCAACCTAGGTCTATGGGCACGGACGTTCGAGCAGATGGCTTGGAATACACGGGCCGCACGGTGTTCGAGTCTGCAGGTTCGGGCACAGCTGTTCGCGCACCCAATGCCGAGCGGGTGTGGTGTGCAGCGTAGGCACCCGGGTGATGGGCACCAGTCAAATCAAGCCACGGTCTCTGCAAAACAGCGCAGCCATGCAACGGGGGTTTCAATGGGCCTGAAATTTTGTCAATGTTCCGTCGTTGCACGAAAAAAAGAACAGACCTAATTAACAGGCGGCGGTGCTGGCACCGGCGTCCCCATGTAGACTTAGCGGCGAACAGGACATCCACGCAAGGGAATGACCGCAGGTCTGTGCACGTGGGAGTTCCAAGTTGGAGCGCGGCGGTTCATACGCGAGAGTTTGGGCGCAAAGACCTCGAAGGCGGCGGCCTGCACGCAGGCGGTCTGGGAGGGTGCGGCGAAGCTGGCACAACGAGATTGAGATTGGCACCCAGAATCATTTACATAGATCCAATGTACGAGCGGTAGGTGGCAGGCATTATGGGGGCGAGGGTGTCGGTGCGGCGATCACAGCGCGAGCGGGCGGGATGGGAGTGAGTCATTGGCGCCGATATCTTGCACGCTGTGCCAAAGAATAGATAAAATGAGAAAAAGGGAAACAGAAGCAAAACAGAATGCACCTCCGGGCACTGTGTTATTGGTGTTGGGAAGAGACGACCAGAGATCTTGCATGTGCAAGATCTCCGCGGGATGTGGTTATGTTTCGGACATATGACTTGGACGTGAACGACCAAAGAATTGATAGACATATACGGTGGGGATTCCTTCACGCGGACGCAGCCACGCGAAGTGCAGCGGATCGGGCACTTGCGGGAACAGCACATGAGGGCAAGGGTGGGCATCAAGCATCTTCCCCAGGTGGAGCCGGTCAGTCTTGACGCAGAACCAGGTAAGTGAGGGGTGAAACTGAGAAAAGCAAGGACACGAACCACATCGTGAGCTGCGGGGCATCGGCGGGCACATCCTAGTTGCTCTGTTCTCGCACACAAGTTCCCCACGCCACCGCTCGCAGTCGTGCAGGCTCGCCATGCCCAAGTCCACGATGCGGCACACACCTGCCTCGTCAATGAGCACAGTCTTGAGCTCCGGGCGGCACTGCGCTCATGCTGCTGCGGGACGATCTTGATGGTGACGATGGCGCCACACGTCACGCACATCAGCGTTGTCGCACGTATAGTGGCAGCGATCAGTCTGGGCTAGGGTGAAAGAGGCGTGACCGTACGAAGAAGACCCAGTCAAAACAAGAAGAAAAAAGGTGAAAAAAAACACGCACCGGCGTGGGCCTCTCGGCAACATGTGCCAAGATGGAACTCCACATGCTCGGCTTCATGGCGTAATGGAGACCTGGCACGGCTACGGTGTGCTCGTGCGGTACAACTCGGAGACAAGGGGAGGATCTTGGAAGATCTTGCACATGCAAAATCTCCGGGCTCTCGGTGACGAGCTCCTGCTGTGGAGAAGTCGGCGAGGACTCAGGAGGCATGAAGAAAGAGTGACCGGCGAGAGGACAGATGTAATGGTACCGCAGTAATTGAACGCCTGGCGCGCTGCTCAGGGTCACATTTTTCACCGAGTTGCTCGGAATTGTCTTGGTGAGTCCAGCTTGAGTGTCGAGTGCTTGAAAGCCTTGACTGCGGGCAGCACAAGTGCAAGGATCCCGCCATTCATTCGATATTGGGTACAAGTCTGGTTGAGGGAACCAAGCGATCGAACCATTTGACAGAAAATGGTTGGTTGGCCTCTGGGTGATACGCGTTGAACGCTGATCCGGAGAAATATTGGGACACATACTTTTATTGTGTAGACCCGTGCGTCGAGTTGGGGGTAATGGAGGTGCCTTGAGACAGCTTATGAGGATTCTAGGGTGAATGCAAAGACGAATGAGCATACCACAGTCGGCACAGAGAATTTGGTGTACGAGCGGGAGGTACGGGTTCATGGTATTATCGATGACCACAATTGCGTCCGCTGCCCGTTTCTTGACGCCTTTGCTAATCGCCGCGATATCCGCAATCTTGAGCAGGGGATTCGTCGGAGACTCGAGCAGGAATAACCACGCCAGAAAATTGACCGACCACACACCTTGTTTTCCCGAAAGCCACTGCCAAATCCGCGTCCAAAGTCAGATCTAATAATATCTATGAAAGTGGTGCATCAGAAAAGTACACATGGCACTTGATTGCATTCACCCACGTTGTGTTCGTGTGCCGTGACGAATAGTCTGAGTACGAAATCAGAAAAGAATTATGGGTCAATTCACATAAGGACTCACCGCGCGCCCTTCCTCTCATTGATTCCCCAGGTAGTTCAGAGTTGGTTCAGGGTACCGAGACGTCGAAAACAAGAAGGAAATAGGCGCCCAGCACAACAGAGCCACATTTGATGGAGTAGAAACCGGTCCGACTTCCGAGCCCTGCTTCTAGTACTTTCCCGAACGCTGGCCGTACACACTTCATCTGATGTTTCAAACAAAATTCAGTGTGGCTTTTGCTTTCTGGGCTTCAAAGTTTCTTTCTTGATTGAAAAGGTGTTTGTTTTCGTATATCGCGCCTCGAAGATGACAAGGGAAACTGAGCGAGCTCATCCACAATTCGGCCCGGTATCCACCTCTGGATGAATGCAGTGTTGAAGGTCATTTTCGCAAAATAATGGATCTGGTACATTCCACTCCTTCGCCCCCACCGAGATACTCGATTCTCAACTCGTTGTTACATGATCGGCTTTGAAGAATAATTCTGGTCGATATACAATCAATAAGCGAACCAGCACATTCACCAAGGTTCAGACTTTGCTCAAGGGTCGGGGCATCTCATAAGCGATTTTTTGAGATTTTTGATCCTCCAGGTTCGCATTTACACTTCACTATTGCCCTCTGAACCCATAAACCAGGGCAAGGTAGAGTCCTTCGCCCAGATGAAGCCAAAGGGCACCACGGAACACGAAGATGGGCTTCTCGAATACTTTGAAGATATTATCAGGACCTCTTCCTACGTTGAAGCCATCACGGTGTTTTGGTGCAAATCAAGGTTCTCCAAGGATTTTGAACTGACCACAAAGCAACGGGATGCCGAGAAGCAGAAATATGACTCGCTCGGAAACGTCGACTGGACGAGTTCACTCCGATTTCTTTGAAATTGAAGGAAATGTATTAGGTAATATTCTTCTATATTCATGCGAACCGCAGTTGACCGTTATGCAGATGATTACTCTGGGCGGAAACGCGGAACTCGAGCTGGTTGATAGCATGGACCCCTTTTCGGAAGGTATCATCTTTAGCGTTATGCCGCCCAAGAAAAGCTGGAGGGATATCTCTAACTTATCTGGCGGAGAGAAAGTGTGTCTTCGTTTTCACGATCTGGTCTTTCAATTACAAGGTCCGTTAGACTCTGAGCCTGGTGTTTGCCCTGTATGTCTTCAAAGTGAATATCCATGCATCTCTTTGTATGGTGTAGCTCAATTTCCTCATTCAGCCGATGCCATCATATTTTATGGACGAATTTCACGCGCATTGGACTTCAGGAACGTCTCCATCGGGGCAAACTATATCAAGGACCGGACCAAGAACGCACAATTCATCATTTCCCTGCGGTAAGAAATCATCCATTTTCCGAGGACTCCAGTCACTCAGTATTGTTCAGGAACGACATGTTCGAACTCAGCCACCATATATATAAGATGGTTAATGCCACCCGGAGTGCGTAAACCAGACCTCGGAGACCACATACTAAAATATTACGTGAGGTATTTCCATTGACAATCACTCTCCGCATTCCAGTGATTCAGCCGAATTCATGCTGGGGATAGCACAAAGTCCGCGAACTCGTGCGATGCTGCGTCCCCAGGTTTCCCGTTAGACTTGTCGTGCAATTCAAGGTGAGTCCTTTTCTGCTTATTTTGAGTTGGTGCCGACGTTCTGATTTGAGCAGTCGTGCGGCAGCGGGCGTCGAGAGGAGCAGAATGCCGATTTTTTGACAGGCCCAGATTCGTGTGCACGGGGGGCCGGGACGCTGGGGGACTGAGAAGAGCAGAGGAGGTAAGATTAACTGGTAAGATATCGTTTCCTCTGAATGATTTTCTCACAGTGCCAATGTGCCGATTTTGTTTTTGACAGGCTCGCTCGAACTCGTGCACGCGGAGGCGGAGGCCCGGGACCCATTCATTTATCCCCAATGCGGCTGCGCTGCACGTGAGTCGGGTGAGTCTCATCTTATTCCGACTTTGTGTGTTGACTTGCTGATTTTGCAGCAGTCGCGATGGGAGCGGACTCGGAGGGGAGGTGGGCGTGGAGCGGCGGCGGGCGGGCCGGGGAAAGGACAGGGAGGGCATTGTATTATTATAACATCTCCGTACTTACTGCATGCGCACTTGGATTACAAGGGGTGTCCCTTTTTTTCTTCCCTCGTTGCCATAAAGCTTGTCGCTGAGGATTGAATTGGCTGAGTGACGTGAATTATGAGAGACGTACAAATCGAGACTCCGCATCTCCGGCTTGAAGTTGTCGGGGGGACTTGGGCAATGGCGTGCAAGGGCGAGATTGGGTTAAAAATGTTGATATTTTGTCATGGCCTTCAATGTGAACTTGGTTTTTGCTTGGTTTACTTTTGTCCGAGACTGTACGGGTACGACATCGCCACAGGTGCACACCCAATTTGGGAAGTCACGACGGTCCGGACCTCCGCACGCCGTCTTACCTCAACCCTCCTCAACCTCACCTCTATCACTGGATCATTCTGCCACCGTGCGGTCGGATGCATGTTGGCTAGTCCAGTCATTCTTGTTGTATTTGCAACCTCTTTTTTCACCAAGATTTCTTTCTTCTGTTGGAATCCGTTCTGTTACCCAAAATGTTTATGTGACTACTCGGGCTTCGATTTAGTACACGGTGCGTTTTTGTGGGCATTCACTTTGAAGCCGTACCTACTTGATTCATTAGATCCACTCTCAATTTCGAAAAATTGCCCCAAGCGGATTTGAATCTTTTGGCGCACGGTGTCTTGTTCTGACCCATCCCAGCTGACTTGATTAGTGGATCCATTGGCAACTTCGCAAGTCAACAACTCCCGGGGACTTGTTGAAAATTTCTGGCGCACGGTGCGTTGTACATGTACCGGCCCTTCATTTTGAAACCCTTCTTACCCAATTAGTTAGGTACACCACTTGTACCCGGTGCGTCAGCTTGACTCTTCGGTTTGAACCCGTACTGACCTGGTTCTCCATTAGAACACGACTTGTTGAGCCTTCAAACACCCACATTATCCTTCACGCCGAGAGTATTGTCAAGTTTCGTGCCATGGACCTATGTGACCGCATTATCGTTACATTAACTGTAAACCTTCAACGTTCATTGCCTTGTACTCATTCATTTCAAGGTAAACTATATTGAGTCGTTGCTTTGACTCTGCAACTCATAATTCTGTCTAGTTTGACCGGCAACTCTCACTAGCCACCAGCGGCCCTCTTTTCTTGTATCCTCCCTCGACCATTCATTCATTGAACCTGTACAACCTCCCTTCTAATTCAACATGGATCCAGAAGTTTTCTTCGGCTTTTCACTTGGCTCACTGACGGATGACTCTCAGAGCCCATTCAGTGTTGACCAGGTTCAACAGTGCTACCTGGGGAACAAAGAGATTATTGAGATAACAGCGGGGGCCAATCATAATGTTCGGAGTGAGTCATTCACTTCTATCGCATTGTTAATTCTGATTATTTTCTCCTTCTAGAACTCGTAAATCATCTCCGGGTCACTTCCGATGCTCACTTTCGACTTTATGATGTCCTTAAGCAACGTGAAAACCCACCCACCGATCGCGAGCGCTCCTTAGCTTGCGGCTCCATCCCCATGACTGCTGAAATCACAGCAGAGTATGCGCAGGAGGCCAGAAAAATGACCCAGACTGTAAAGAGCATGTTCGAGAAGCAGGTGGAGGCAGCCGGAGTAAGTGGATCGATTCATAAGCGTGCATGGAATTCATCTTCTTCAGGTGCCGTGGAACCAGGAACATTTTGAACGGCTGGTCGCCAAGTGGCTTGCGGCTTGCGGCCAACCCTTCACCGCTGTCATTACAGACGAGTTCTGTGAAATGCTTCAATACGCTCATCACCATGCTGGGAAACCGCTCAAAATTCCCAGCGCTGGCTCGGTCAAGAGCATGATCACGGAGATGAGTACGGAAATGGTCAACGGGTTAAAGAAGATTTTTGCGGTGCGTTTTCGTGAGACATCATTCATTGCCTTTAATTAATCATCCTGGACAGGAAAATACCTCCGACTTCGTCCTGTCTCTGGACGCATGGACATCCAGCAACGGTTACGCATTCCTCGCGATTATTGTCCATTATATTGGGAACAATGGGAAATTAGGTGTGTCAGTTTCTTTTTGCCATCGCTCATGCTGATTTGCCAATAGAGGAGTCGCTCATCGACTTCCGTGAGCTGATCGGCCAACATTCGGCGGAGAACATGGCTGCTGCCGTTTGGGAGACCGTTGAGAAATTCGGGTTAGAAGGCAGAGTGAGTTCTCAACTGTTCTGAATGAATCGGTTTGAAAACCGAATAGATCATCACCTTCGTTATGTACAATGCAACCAACAACGATACTTTGGTCCAGGGATTTAAGCACGCGTGGTATTGTCCTCTGCGCTGTCTACGACGCGTCCAGTGATAATACACGTGACTTCCCAATCCGGTGATTATGTAACAAAGTGGACCGCCTACCATGATGAACCACAAGACTAGTGATTCCAGGCCTATTTGTGAATACTCCTCAAAGAGTAGAATAGGCTTGTATGCTCGTTCATCCTGATCTTTGCTGCTCCAATCCCTTTTTTCGCCACACTTCCAAAACAGAAAGTCTTGGAGACAATTATTTGACACTCTTGTGATGCTTAAGGAGGTTTCCCAATATTTCCAGATTTTTTTTTTTTGAAGGGTAACAATCAGTGCAGTATTGGAGTTGCTCTTGTTTGTGATCTTCGCTGCTCCGATCCCTCTTTGCGCCACACTCCCGAAACAGAAACAGAAAGTCTTGGGAACAATTATTTAACACTCTTGAAATGCTTAGGGAGGTCTCCCAATATTTCCAGATTTCCCAGATTTTTTTTTGAAAGGGTAACAATCCGTGCAGTATTGGAGTTGCTCTTGTTTGCCCGTTCTAATCTTCACTGCTCCGATCCCTCTTTGCGCCACACTTCCAGGACAGAAAGTCTTGGGAACAATTATTTAACACTCTTGTGATGCTTAGGGAGGTCTCTCAATATTTCCAGATTTTCCAGATTTTTTTTTTGAAGGGTAACAATCCGTGCAGTATTGGAGTTGCTCTTATTTGCCCATTCTGATCTTCATTGCTTTGAGGCCTCTTTCACCACACTCCCGGAACAGAGAGTTTTGAGAACAATTATTTAACACTCTCGTAATGCCTAGGGAGGTCTCCCGATATTTCCAGATTTTCCAGATTTTTTTTTTGAAGGGTAACAATCCATGCAGTATTGGAGTTGCTCTTGTTTGCCCGTTCTGATCTTCATTGCTCTGATCCCTCTTTGCGCCACACTCCCGAAACAGAAAGTCTTGGGAACAATCATTTAACACTCTTGTAATGCTTAGGGAGGTCTCCTAATATTTTCCAGTTTTTATTTTATTTTTGAAGGGTAACAATCCGTGCAGTATTGGAGTTGCTCTTGTTTGCCCATTCTGATCTTCTTTGCTTTGAGGCCTCTTTCGCCACACTCCCGAAACAGAAAGTCCTGGGAACAATTATTTAACACTCTTTTATGAGGGTCAAAGTGCACTTTTAATATTCTGCTACACTTTTTTGAGATTTTCATTTTTCCGCTCCTTTTTTCATGAAAATGTCAACTTCCCGCTCCTTTTTTGAGCCAAGATCCGTGAAACAGTGGAGCGGGAAAAATCAGATTTTCCACTCTCTCTTTTTCGGTGACTTCAACTTCCGCTACATTTTTTGACAGGTTTGTGATTCCCCGCTCCTTTTTTGGAATGAGTGAATACCGCTCCTTTTTTGAGTTGAAAAAAAAAATTCCGCTACATTTATAATTGAATTTTAGGCTTTCTGATGTGTAGCTGGAAGGCCCCGAGAATCACAGTCAAGTCCTTTGAATTACACTGCTGGCACCGGGCCCATTTCAGGTACCGTTGAATCGGTGATACGGGTATGACGGCGAGTCAGCATCTCGTCGATTGGGTCTCCCACCGATTGCCATCCGAGTCAAACAGCTTGCATTGTAAAGCAACAGATACTTGCCTAGACTCGAGGCAGTCGCTTTGTAGAAATTGATGACAGTCGATCAATAGGCCGGGCGAAAAGCGATACAAAAACTTTGAATTTTCGATGAAGTGAAAATTTTCCAAGTCAAAAGAACCTACCATCGGCTAGCATCGGCTAAGCGCAGCAACTCCCGACCGTACTAGCGGCCGGTTAGATTCCTCCAGCCGCTTCGCCCGCACCCTTTGATTGACTGTCATCAAACGGTTTGCTGGCGGTGACTCTGGCTGGTTCGAGCCTAAAAGGCTCCATTCGGTTGCCGTTACTTAGCGGCACTTAGCGGCACTTCTCAGATGATCGTTACTTTGCTTTCGGAGGCTCTCGTGCCGGCAGTCCGAGAGGACCTCCACAGTCGGCATGTGATGCTTCCAGAGCAGTCCAGACCGCCGGACGACCAATGGGATGCCCGTCTCCATGGTATTTTGGAGGTCTGATGGGCGGGAAAATCCTTTGATTTCCTGTGATATCCCGGCAAATGTTACGGCAAAGTAACGATCCTTGTGAAGTACCGCTAAATGCCGCTGAAGTAACGCTTGCCGAATGGAGCCTAAATACTTGCCGTACTACCATGATTGGGCAAAAGGGTCCGCGATGACAATAACAGCTCGAAGATGTATGTGGCTCATCCTCTGAGTGTCCGAATGTAAATATCCAGGCCAGAGGATAATAAGACTAGCTCAGGCGATGGCTCCAGACGCACCCGGATCCCATGTCGTACATTGATCACGCCAGCTCCCAGTGTCCTAGCCTGTTAGATCCGATCTATCTCTTGACAAAGGGGCCGCAGAACCAATGGAGCCCATATCGTATTGATATGGGGAGAGTTAGAAGAGTCAGAAGAAAGGGTAACAATTCGCGACGGAACGCGCAGTCACTCCTACTGTACACTCGTGTATTACGCATATGCGTTTATTCTTAGTAAAATCGGAGAAAAAGTTCTCACGTGGTGACGGCGACGACCTTGCCGCTCTTGAGTCTTGATGTAGTATGCGATGAACTGGGATCCATGTCATTTTCCAAATCTGATGGAGACGCGGCGAAAACGTACCTTGAGCTCGTCAGGGTTACCCTTGATGATATCGTTGTAACCCGAGCCGATTCCGCAGTAGCGGATGTTCTGGCCCTCTGCTGCCTGTGAGCGATGGAGAGAAATCAGAGAAAAAGAAGGGATGTGCAGGCACTCCAGAAAATGGGAGCCTTGAGGAAGGGTTGCGGGCTTTCAGCGATCGTTTTACCGACAGCGCGTCCTTGGTTCCCCGCGACCTGATGAGAGAATGAGCCCAGCACTCCAGGTTGATGGTGTTACATACATTCCAGTGCTCGATTCTCCTAAACTCACGGTATGGTGGTCATCTGCACTGCATCCTGGCCGTTGAAATGGTCCTCAACTGAATGTTGGCAATGTAAATATTATGCATTGGTTCCATTTGCTTGTGATCATATGGCTTACCCGTTTCGACTTGCGGGCAATGTGCGATATCACCTACGGGGAATGTCAATTGGGATGGGACGTTGAATTCAGCGAGAACGTACCGACGGCGTAGACATCAAAGTGGCCTGGAACGGTTTCGGCCCTCGTGCAGTAAAACACCACTCATCTGGTGGTGGATTGATGCGCGAAGATAGACCTAAACGCGGTCGTTCGATACAAGAAGGTAAACAAATATGATTTGAACATACTGTGAATTTTTATCTGAGCTAGCTGTAAGGACAGCTGGATGTGTGCGGCTTCAACCTCAGATGAATGGGCGGTGCGCAGCTGTGACGGCAGCAGCGTTGAGCTTGACGTGTCCAACTCGCCTAACCTCGGAGGGCGAGCATTTGGATGAGGTGGTGACGAGAAGTCGAAGTCCTGCAATGAAAAAGGAAAGATGTCAGTTTCGAAGAAAAGAGAGAGAAGCAAAAGTATGAACCTGTGATTGTCATGTGTATCAGTGTAGCTCATCCGATGTCTCGCTGAGTGCTGAGCCCTGAGCCCTTGCAAGAACTTGAGCTGGTTGCGAGATGGTTCGGGATCAAGAACAAAATAGGCGTACATCGTAGCCAGTAGCAAAAGTTGATGGGCAAGAAACCGGCAAGCCGGACCGTCACATCCCTTTCTTCCTGCACTGAGCGCTGAGCACTTTTTTACTACGAGAAAAAAATTGAACATGACCAAGGAAATTTGCTCCAGCAAATTCCGACAACGTTCCCCATCCAATGTATGTTACTTCTGCCTATTGAGTTGCGATGGGGAAGTCACTTCTGCCTATTTCGGAGTAGAGACTTCACAATCGCCCAGATTCAACCCAGATTGATTGTATGAAATTATCACATTATTACGAATGACTTGAACATTTAGAGTACATAGTAATGGTTCTCTCATTCCTGGCCCTGGTCAGTCTTTCCTTCCCCTGCCGCTCAGAAATAAGATTGCACTATCTAGCCTGAGGTTAGATTTTGGAAGGATTGGATAGGCTTATAACACACCTTGATTTCACTTGCTGCGAGAGTCCTGGTTTGAAACAAGTAAGATTTTGAAGAGTGAAATCTAACTTCTTGCGCACCTTGAATAACCTGGAGCGGCCGAAACATTTGATAACTCCAGGGTTACGAGTCGGATCCAAAGACGTAAGCGCGAGTAGAAAGTTTGGAATTGCGGGCCTTGAGCGCGCTGAACCCCTGTGCAGATCGTACTCCAGTAATGCCACGCAGCGGCGGAGACAAATGGTATAATTTCAAGACATGCAGTATCCATAGCGCAGACGGCGACTCGGTGGCTTGGGCCATTTGGGCCTTACGCTTTGGGCCTGATCAGGAAAGTGGCCCAACCATTGTTTGCGCAAGTGAGGCTATGAAAGATGTGGTCCGTAAATTAGATTGAGCCAATTGGTCAATATTCCAGTCAATCGGACTTACATCCTCCAGAAAGTCTCTACGCAAAAACATCCGTATGTGGACTTGGCCATTGCTCGCAGCGCCGGCGCCTTTGATACATGACAAGGGGACGTCCTAATGTTCCAGATGGTGAGTAAGATTGAGCGAATTGGTGGATATTTGAATGGATTAGACTTACATTTGTTTTTGTCCTAATCTGGAATAGCTCCCCGCAAAGACATCGACGTGCGGGCTCGCTTTTTATCGGAGTGCCCGCGCCTTTAATACGCATCAGGATAACATCCTGACAATCCAGATGGTGAGTGAAGTCAAGCAAATCGATGAATATTTGAAAGAACTTGACTTACATTTGTTATCGTCCTAATCTGGAGTAGCTCCCAGTAAAGACATCGGCGTAAGCGCTCGTCTTTGCTCGGAGCGACGGCACTTTCAATACATATCAGGAGGACGTCCTGATGATCCAGACTGTGAGAAAAATCGGGTCATTCTGCCAAAATCTTGATGAAGTTGACTCACATTTGTATTCGGCTCAATTAGGAAAACCTCGTCGATAAAACATCGGCGTGCGGGCTCGCTTTTGCTCGGAGCGCCCGCGCCTTTAATTCACCGCAGGGTAACATCCTAAAGTTAGAAATGGTGAGTGAGGCTCGGAGAATCGGTTGAGAATTGAATGAATCTGACTCACGTTTGTATTCGGACCAATTAGGAAAACCTCGTCGATAAAACATCGACGTGCAGACTCGTCTTTGCTCGGAGCGCCGAGGCCTTTAATACACATAAGGATAACATCGTAAGGTTTGAGATGACGAGTGAGACTCGGAGAATCGGTTGAGATTTGAATAAATCTGAGTGACATTTGTATTCGGTCCAATCGGGAAGACCTCGAAGATAAAACATGGATGTGTGGGCTCGTCTTTTCTCGGAGCGCTGGGGCCTTTGATACACGATGGGAGGGCATCCTAATGATCCAGATGGTGAGTTGGTACATCCAACTCGGCCAATATTTGAATAAATTTGACTTACTTTTGTCTCGGTCCTAATGTAGAATGCTTCCACCATGAAAACATCAAAGCGTGGCAATATGACACCCCAAGATGTCCACCTGGCAAGTCTGTTTGTCGAAATCGGCCGCAATTGAACGCAGAAGAACCGTTAGTCTGCGGGAGTACCCTTCCTTCCAAAGCCCAGAATTTCAAGGCAAGTGGCAGAAGCAACGAATGCTGTCGCAAGAGCCACTGGAACGTATTGCAGGGTGTTGACGAGTTGGAGAGTACGGGACGGGCATGCTGTTTAACACAACAATCCCCGTGGTCATAAAAATGTGTATTGCGGTCACGTGTATCAACGAGACGTGACATGTCATTGTCAGGTGTCTAACCCCACCATCTTGTCCTTGCTGGCTCAACGGAACGTTTGCAGTTGTAACCCGCCGTAAGCTTCGGTCAGGCCTTTATGGCTCTGACGTTGCGTGGGCCAGCAGAAAATTTCCGGGTCCTTTTTCTGTCCCACCTTCTAGCCTCATGTGCCTAATAGGTCCCTAGGAACGTGTACGCGTGCTCAAGGTATGCGCTCCCAAGGTCATGTCCCTCTTATTTTTTTAATTTTAATTTTTTACAGCTGTCTCCAGGTCCTATTCCCCAGACTCTCCTCACTTCAATGACCGCTACTTTGACCTCGCCCCAGCGCCCGCTGCATCCACGATCCCGCCTTGTGGCCGTCCTCGGAGCCACGGACGGGCAATTTTCGGTGTGCGCAAATCGCCGGGCCATTGGGCCGATCGAGTGCCATCATCTATGCCTCCTCCGCTCATGTCGTCGCCACTGTCGCCACCGTCGCCACCGACGCAGCCCCACCGCTCGCATGCACCTGCGTGCGCCCAGCCTCTCCCCGCCCTCACCGGGCGCGAGCTGCGCGAGGTCCGCGAAGAACGCCGCGAGCAGCGTCTCAGGTAGGACTACTCTGCGAGGTCTGCAAAATACGCGAGCGCGCCCGCAAAGCCGTCGAGCGGTGCAGTTGTATTCGTAGTTGACGCGCTGGATGTGCACAAGCGCAGTGAGGAGGTAGCGCTCGTAGTCGAGCGCCTCGACAACGAGAAGCGTGCTCCACGTGGCGTAGAGCGCCCCCACGAGCAGGTACGAGCCCGCGGAGCTTGGAGCGTGGCGTTCCGTCTGTCCACAACCATATCCGGGCACCCCAGGATGTGAATGGGCACAGATTTCGGTGTGTCATGGTTTTTTCGTCCACGATTTTCCTTCAATGTTTTTCAAGGCTTTATATCTGTCCCAGTTGGCGCAGACCCGTGTGTCGGCGCCTGCGCTCGGCCCCATACCCTGGCCCAACGCCGCACGTCCGTGCTTTTCCGCCACCCATACGTTGCTTCCAGCCAGGCAGGTTGCTGTGAATTTTAGTGCAGTTTTTTTTTGGATGTCCTCCGGCCTCAGGCGGCCTCAGTTCGCACCTTCGCAGCATAGCCCCACGGCCGAGACAACATCTTGGTACGGTGTTCGCACCTGCCACCTGACTGCGCTCTACCCGCCCTCACCGCTCCATGGCCGTGTATGCCGGTGAAGACCCGGAGACGCCGAGTGAAGTGGAGCGACTCAGGGTCGAGCGAGGTGCCGACAACGCCAACGGTTGGACAGGGTGCTGCGTTGAAAAAGGTGCGTCCCTTTTCTTTTGTTTCTATTCTTTTTTTTTTGTTGACTTCTTCTTTCCTCAGTGCACATCCTCGATCTGCACACCCCCACACGCACGCCCTACGCCCGCGTGCCAACGCTTGCGCATCAACACCTGCATGCCAAACTGCTGCGCAACGTACCCGAACTGCGCGGCGTTTGCCGCGGCGCTTGCAACGCAGAGGTGAGCGCGCGGCGTTTGCAGTGCCCCCCTTCTCCGCCGCTCGCACCCCGTAGGGTTTCGCGTGTCGGAGAGGAGTCCCGGGAGTGGCTTTTCCTCGATACGCCTGCAGGGGCACGCCTCTGTGCCACCTCATCTGCGGCACGGAGTTTGCACCGCAGGGATGGGCACACGGGGATGGGAGCGCGGGGAAGTGCGACGTGCGCATGCGCCCCCCATGAGCGAGCCAGTCCCTTGCCGCCTCCTCTTCCCTTCTTCCCTGGCGCCGGTGCATGGCCAAGCTCTCGTGGGCGATTCCCTGTGTTCAACTTTCCGCATCCAAATCTGTGCCCAATTTCTCGCGTCCAAATCCGCGTGGCCAATTTCTCGCGGCCAAGTCCCCGCGTCCAATTCATCGTGGCCAAGTCCTCGCGGCCAGGTCGCTGCGGCCAGGTTCCCATGTCCAACTCCACGCGGGTAAACCCCCTGCGTCCAAGTCCCTGGCCCCAAATCCCTGCATCCAAATCAACTCCTTGCGGCCAAATTCTCGCGGGCAGGTCTTTGCGGGCGAATGCCCACGGCCGAGGTGCGTGTTTCCTCTTCTCTGCGCTTTGGCTGCACACCGCGAACGGCACGCTGAGAATTTTATTTCTTGCAGGCAAAGGTGCAGTTGGAGGACGTGCTGCTCGCAGGCAGTCGCGCCCAGGTGATCCTGAAACCATTGTTACTCCGGTGGACGAAAGCCTCAAAGCTCGAGGGGGAAACTGATCCTCACGCTTCCGCCCAAGGACATCGAGATCGTCAAGCTCAGGTTCACAGATGAGGAGCGCGAGGTGAGTCTTCTCCCCTTCGCTCGCGCGGGCATGGGTGCTCACCTTTGGTTCAGTTGTACGAGTCGTTCGAGAAGCGGGCGAAAATCCGGCTGAATCGGTTCATTCGGGACGGGACGCTTGTGAAGAAGTACATCTTATATTCCCAGGTGAAAAATCATACATGGGCGCGAGGGATTTGTGCTGATGTCGCTCCTTAGATTCCTCATCAATAGTAAAACGATGCACGAAATAAATGTATCTCTCTCGGCGGTAGTGGTCCATATCCACTGTGTCGAGAGACGGAGGACCTTGATGGAGGTTGAGGGTAGCGGAGATCTGGTCGCTCCATGTCCATTCAGATTTCATGGTGGAGCGCGCAGAGCGTCCGACTGCTGCGGCCTTTCTGCTGCGCGGCTTTCTGGACTTCGGCCGCTCTGCACACCGCACGCGAACATTGAAAATCGAGTACACAGTGCATTGTTCTAGCTCTGATGGCATCAAGGAAGAGCTTTGGACAGCGGTGAACCGTAGCGGACATGCAGCCTAGTGGGTAATGCACAAGGTATTCAATACGTAGAGCTGCAAATTGTCGCTTAGACCAGGTGCAAACCATAGGTTATCGACAGGAATTTGGTTTCTCATCAAGCCGTGGGGGGTACGCGCTCCCGGATAAGGGAATAAATCACGTGAAGCCAAACACAACCAAGCTAATAGATCGCGTCTCAATATAACGACATTCGGTATATATTTCTTTGAACAATTGATTCCAGATTGGTTGCCGTCATAGATGCAATACTAAAAAGAGCAGTGCCTTTCAGCGCATGCAAGGAGTATGTTCTCTCTCACGTTTCTCACTTATTCACGCGGACTCGCTCCGAGTCTTGCTTCGGACTCGCACTTGGTTCCGTTTCCCTTCCATGCCAAGATTCCAAGTTGTCAGAGTACAAGAAGTAGATAGTGGAGATAAAGAGAAAGCTCCGCAACACATATGTAAGTAAATAAGAATATGCCGAGCCCACTGAATGTGCTATCAAGTGCTGCCCAGATCATGTTCCTGGCTATAAACTCCGCCTCTTGTGGGGTTTTCTTCAGAGGATTTGAAGTCATATAATTGGTGGACAACTTTGCGAAAGTCAATGTATTTATGAGTGGAAGTGCAGTCCTGTGTGGAGTTTCACCCTTGCGAGCTAGTGTCTGAGTGTTGTCTGGTGTCGGCATGTAAGTAGCTGTGCCAGTGTCTTTGAATGTAACATCTCTGTTGAGTTTTAGCAACTTTCCCTCGGGCTCCTGTTTCCTGCTATTGGAAATCAGGTCCAGTCGAGAACGCAGGCTCGTGTGTGTATGTTGTCAAATATCATTCAAAATGGATCGATGGTGGGATATTGTATCATCGCAACCTTCCCAGATCCTTTCTTCAACAAATCCCTCTCTGCATGTTGTTTTTCAAACACTTTCTGGGCCCGCTCCTCCGTGCGTTGTTTTTTTCTCCAGCTCTCCTTCAAGCTTCTGTCGCTTTTCAGGTCGTACCTACACCAATAGTTCTTCTTTCGCGTTCACCGCTTTTTCAGCCTTGTCAAGGGTGGTAAGGCTTTTGAGAATCTTCTCATTGTACCGTTCAATTTTTTTATCCTCGCCCTAGCAGACCGTGTTGGCTATTTTCTAAAAGAAAACCGATATTGATCAGGGACACATGTCACGGCATGTAGCCGTGCGCACCGGGGAATATAAACTAAACCACACCTTTACGTTTGAGATTATTGTACATATTCTCGGATATATGTCCGGTCTTGTATGAAGGGGTGATGCCCTGCGTACCGGAGGAAAACGATAGCATGATTTCGGGTTAAGCAGGGTCTCCCCACACGAATTTCATGTTAAAATTCTCCTGCTGCAGAACACCGATCAGATGTTCCTGTT
This sequence comes from Mycena maculata, assembly GCA_029448575.1. Taxonomy (NCBI): domain Eukaryota; kingdom Fungi; phylum Basidiomycota; class Agaricomycetes; order Agaricales; family Mycenaceae; genus Mycena; species Mycena maculata. The sequence goes on from JARJLG010000313.1 coordinate 67,809, forward strand.
CTTCAACCGTCAGGAACGTGGCCATGGAAGGGTACTGGTATTCGGATCTCATTAATATTAGGTTCCAGATGCTGGGAAGAAAAGTGACCTACATTGTTCATCGCCCAGAAAGCCAAGAAGGCAACACAAATGGTGACTATGCACAAAATCTAACTTGACTTGGGGGTATATAATTTGGCACGCACCCAAGCCCTCGAGTAAAAACTTCACATCGGTCTTAGATGGTCGTTGAGCACTAAATCAATGAAACTCACAATCCAGGACGACCATGCAGACCACCGATTCTGAGCGTTGGACCTTACCTAGCTTTTAAGTTTATGAATACCACTGTGTATATCCAAGTGCATATGCAAATGAGGTCAAGGCTATAGTCCAAGAAGATTAAGTCCTCGTCGACTTTCTTGCCATTCATGCTTTGCTGAGTACCGTCCGGATCGGGTGAATGCGACGAGACTCAGAGGACACCATTTTCTTAACCAGGCCATCAGCCCAGTCGAGAACAAAGGTACGGGGGGCGTGAGTTGTCCTCGACATCTCATAACCGAAGAGTCTGGATATCGGCCCAGAAGCTCGCCCGGAAGTCGGACCGGGTTTTCTCCCATCAACTGCGGGTATTGTTGTGCCGGGCGCCTATTTGCTTCTTAGTTTTCGCCCTCATTCGACGTACAGTACCCACGTACAATAGGCCAGGACTCGGCACTCAAGCTGGACTCACCAAGGCAATTCCGGGCAACTCGGTGAAAGATGTGACCCTGAGCAACCGCAAAGCAGCCGCGCCAATTACTCGTTCAATTACTCGTATCATGACATCTGTCTCCTCGCCGGTCAGTTATCTTTTTATTGTTCTTCATGCCTCCTGGTTGACTTCTCCACAGCGGGAGCTCGTCGCCGAGAGCCTGGAGATCTTGCACATGCAAGATCTTCCAAGATCTTCCCCTTCCTTGTCTGAGTCTCGGAGTCGTACCGCACGAGCACATCGCGGCCACGCTAGGTCTCCATCGTGGTGTGAAGCCGAGCATGTGGAGTTCAGTGCTGGCAGACGCCGCCGAGAGGCCCGCTCCAGTGCGTTTTTTTCCCGCCTTTTTCTTCTTGGTTTGACTGGGTCTTCGTACAGTCCCACCTGTTTTGCTCTCGGAGGAAGGGAAGAAGAAGGAAAATGAGAGCACAGTCATCCGGACCTTCAGAAAGAGCGCAATGCGAGGGTTACGACTGGATGCCGTTGCCGATTCGGGCGGTGCGTACTGTTGTCCTAGATTAGATGACGCCCGGCTGAATTTTCGGCCAGGACATTGGCAGATTTTTCTCAATCACGATGACCAGCGGGAGTGGATCATCGAGGTCCGAGGAGACTTGCTCATCAAACTTTCTGACACCAAGGCGGGCCAATTCCGATGTGTTTTCTGCTTCGTTGGCGGCGTGCCCTCATGCACAAACGTCCAGACTGCGGGACGGCCGGACAATCCCCACAGTCTCCACACTCCTTCTCCGGCTCGTGCAGACGTCCACGCACGATGTCCGACTCACGGCGCAGGCCAAGGCACGGCAGAACAAGATTGTGCTTCGTAGACAGGAGAGTTTCTCGGAGAGCCAAAGCCAGGTGGCCGAAGAATTCCTGGACGAGAAGGACACAGCTGTGGGTCTGTCCACGCACCATTTCTGGACATCCTGACACGTTTGGACGCAGGAGATATGCCTCTGAATCTGCCACCAAGGCCGCGAAGGAGATCATCATCTTTCTTACTCAGCGGTGAGTGTTGTACTCTGCGTAGCGAGAGCTTGATTGATCAATGTCTAAGGGCAAGGCAACAAAGAATTCGAACAAGGCGGAGTACCACGCGATCTTGGATAACTTGATCTCCGATCTGCTCGCCGTCCTTTACTGGCCGGAGTACCCAACCGTAAGCCACTCTCCGCGGTATCCTTTTCAAGTTGTTCCACCTCAAGGAAGTGATTGAGAGCAACATGTGCGAGATCCGTAAAGCGCTCGCAGGGCTGCGCGCTGAGTGGCCACAGCGCTCGAGGCTGCACTCACGGAGCAGGCCAAGACGTGCACGGGCGTGATGCAGATGGAGAAGAAGATCAAGAAGGTGGAGAAGGGGCTCGACAGGAAGCGCCCCGAGCTAGACATGACCGAGGCGCACATCGTGCACGTGAAGAGGAAGCTCAACAACGCGACCAAAGTGAAGGCGTAGCTAGAGGGCCAGCTCCAGAACCTGCAGACACGGGCGAGGAACCTCCAGAAGGAGCTTGCGAACATGAAGCGGGCTGCCAATGCCATGCAAGGTTCGTCCTCTCGATGTGTGTTTCAAAACCAAGTGTTGTGTTACCGCCGCACTCACCCCAACGTTACATATGCAGACCCTGTCCGCTGTGCTGCACCGCAAAGAAGGCCACACAACACGGCACCCCGCACCACCGCCGTGCTCGGCGCTCCCGTCCGCGCGGCTCGAGCCTATGCAGCTGCGCCCGTTCTGCCAGTGCAAATTCGCTCCCGCCACAACGTGCGCTGCTGGATGTGACCGCCTCTTCAGATGTTTATCGACACCCAGGGCCCCGCATTACCCCAGTCCCACATTTTTTTTTTCAGTTTGCGCAAAGTGAAAAAATGTGGGACTGTCCGTACTGAACCCCCTACACGGTTTGTGGCGAACCCGTCATTCGTGCTCAATCATAATTCCGTTCAAGACGTATCCCCCCCATTGCACGAGAATGGCGAGGACGACAATATTTCCCAGCTGGACGATGATGAGTTTTGGATCGCAGGTAGGGTGGGGGGGCAGGAGAAAGACACGTGGGCAAGATTCATTCGCGTCCACGACGAAAAAACTGCAGCTGCGCACGGCTCTCATCGCGACGACTATCAATTGTAGCGCGTTCCATAACAGGGTTCCTGGCCCCAAGCCTGCCGCAACCGTGGTTGGGCCGACCGCAGATGAGTTCGGGATGGAGGGCACTGTGGGACTGAGCAAAGTCTCGTTCCAGGGACCCAGCACCACTGCGGCAGCGTGTAAAAAGCGCCCTGTGCGTAACTTTTTGGTTGTCTTATTTCCTTTATGCTTGCTTTGCATTTGTGGCTATACCCTGCAGATTGCGAAGAAATGTAACACTAGAGATAATATAAAATATCATCAGTTGATTCAGACTTCGCGATGGCAAATGACGAGGTAACGCCCAAGGCCTTGCCTCAATTCAATGTCGGTTTCCTGCGATGCTGCCTCAACTGCTTTGGGACAAGGGGGGATCCCGCAAAGGTCAGCTGCTTGCATTTATAGCCTGATATAGCAAGTGTTGCCTCAAGGCACCTTGACATCTTCTCAAAATCTGCCCAGTGGGCAGATTTCAAATCTGCACGCCCAGCAGATAACGTGCAGATATGTGGGAGATATAAAATCTGCCCGATATCTGCCCGGCCCGCAGATCACGAGCAAATGGCGGGCAGATTTGATATCTGCCCAACATCTGCGGTCCCGGCAGATAACGGGCATTTATCGGGCAGTTTTCCTATCTGCCCGCCATCTGCCGCACATCTGCCGGGCTGGCAGATTGTATCATGCCCCCAGTGTCATCCAATTCCTGATGCACTTGCCCGTGCAGGTGCCAAGGGCTTCGGCAACGAAAGCGGCGAGGAGGACTCGGTCGGCAGGCATGCGGTTGGGCTCGGGGATGGACTCTGGGTCACAGAACTGGTGGAAACGCAGGAGGCCCACGCCGTAGCCCTCTCTCGTACCCGCCGTGGTAGCTTGTAACAGGCCTTGAAAAATTTTCGCTTGCAGCTCGGTGCGGATGCCGGCGCTTAAGGCACGGTCATCGATGGTGGTGGACCAGGGCGCTGTCCACAGCAGAACGCACCTGTCTGCGGCGCACTTGGGGCGGAAATTGCTGTGCGCTAAATCGTTGCCGACGCGCGGGGCACGGGCGTTCTTTGGGGGTAGGGTGTGCACCGCAATAACGCGTGGGTCGAGTCGCACTTCGTTTGGGGCGAGGCTGCCAGGCATAGGGATGGCTTGTGCTCTGCGACGTGTGCGGGGTTGAACTGGCGCCTGATGCGGATGTGAGGACAGGGGACGGTGAAGGTGCGAGAGGCGATGCGAAACTAAATGAGTGCAATCTGGGGCGTTCTGCGTCGCCCGTGGGCAGGGGCTGTACGGGTACGATGCTATTGGTGCTTGGTGAGGTAGCTGATGCAGGGGTGTGCAAATGCGGTACGGAAAAAGATAGGTCCGACAGGCAGAAGGTGCTGGAGGGACTCAGTGACCGGACATGGGAGTGTTACTGCACTTACCGAGATGATCCAGATGCGATGCGGGAAGGCGAGGGGTACGTGCTGGATAAAGGCGGGATGCTGCAAGTGCTCAGCGGGGTCTACGAGACGGCGCGTGGTAACTCACGAGATGGGAGATGATGCATGGGCGACGACGAGGCGCGCTGATTGGGATATGGGTGTACATGGGTCACAGAACTCTAGTGCGGATAGCGAGAAAAACCTGCACTGAGGTCAGGCGGCTGCCACGATGCTGTCTCTCGTGTCTTACCTTGAGGCAACAGGCGATGCAGATGCGGAGTCAGGCGTCATTGCGACCAGTCGCCCGGTACGAACAACTCGGCAAGGTCGTCAGGCAACACGAATCTTCGAACGAGGCGGTCGCCTAGTGGGAAAAGGCAACGGCCATGAGAGGGGGCATCGGCGGGGTTGAGGTGAGTGTCCACGTAGATCAGCTTTGTAATGATCATGTGATTTGCTGATGTAGTGGAGGCCCGACGAGCACATAAATTGAGGTGCATGTTCAGGCTACGCGACTTGCTGAGGGCGCCAATGGCGGCCTTGTTGTCGGAGTGTACCAGAAGATGAATGTCCCGGAATTGCAGTTGAACGAGGAAATAGTAGAGCAATTCGATTGCGATTGCTTCGAGCCAGCATATGTCACATCCCGGCTGCTTCCAACCCTTGGCGAGCTGAAAAGAATACCACCTGCGACCGATGACAATACCTAACCCCCATGAAGTGGATGCGTCCACAAAGATCTTGTGATCGCGTATGTGATATAGCTGGCGGAATGCATGTGTATCTTCGAGGCGAGCACGCCACCACTTCAGGGTGTCCACGGCACTGCGCGAGATGTGACGGGAGGCTGAAGGCCATTTGTAGTGTGCCATGGCATTGGAGAAAACGGGAAGGCGGGATGAGCCATCACGGTGGATGAACGAGACATGGCATAGCGTGCCGTGAATCTCTTGCAGGTCGCGCAAAGAGAAACGCTGCGAGGCTAGTGCTCTTGTGGTCATAGATGAGACTTTCTCGAGGTATTTGAGGCGTTTTGGCTCGGCCAGATAGGCGCGGTGCGACCTGAGGTCCCAGTCCAGCCCGAGAAATAACATCAAAGGCTTGTACTTCTTGCCGGATTTAGTCGGGTGCCATGGGACGTTCAAGCACGCAATTAGGGAGAAAGCGGCGTCGTGGTCGAAACGGTAGTGGAAGGGGCCGTCCGAGAAAGGACCGGTGGCGTTGGGGAAACGTATGTTGGCTAAATCGTCCTCGTAACCCAGTGTGACCGCATCGGCGCCCGTCTCGGCGTTCCAGATGTCTATGACGGTGCGGCAGATCTGTCCGGCGTTACTGCTGGCTGAGGCGGTGCCGAAAGGGTGACAGTGGTTGAGGAAAAAACCGCCGTCGAACGAAGAGACCAGGAAAGGCTTGTGGTGGGGTAGGACAGGACATGTGCAGTGGAATGCCTTAATGTCAAATGCACATGCTTGGGCGCCCGCCGGCGCCTCAGAAATCTATGTGGGTGTTAGCGTGATGCAGATGCGGACGCGGAAGCGGGATGCGGATGCGGATGCGGGATGCGGGCGTGGGATGCGGGATGCAGGATGCAGGATGCGATGCAGATGCGGTGTGTGATACCATATAAGAGTCTGACTTACCACTTTAGCCACGTCAATCGCGAAATCGAATTTTGTGGGGAATTTGGCCTTATCAATGAAAGAATTAACGCTCGGATGGCCCGAGAGAATGTCTTCTTTCGACAAATGCCTGCAAACCCGTTTCTTCGGCTCCGTCCCCGGCCCCTGATCCTGCAGTACGACGAGCATAGGCGAGCAGAAAAAAGCACCGCGGCAAATCACTTCCATTTCTTGGCGACTGAAAGGGCCCGACATGCGACCCTTCCCCAACTCCTCTTTTATGTATTCCGCGACCGTGTCTTTGTGCTCGAGTACTGACTGGTGATTGGGTATAATGACTGTGCTGTCCAGCCGAGGCATCTGTCCAATTGTAAAACCGTCCTTCAAGTTATTGATGAGTTGGGGATATGCCGAAATCAGGTTATGCTTTGTTAGAAGGACTTCGAATTCTTGCACGTTATACGGATGGACGATTCTGTGATAAAGCTCGTCATGCAGGGGAATAGATGTGTCGGACGGGAGGCGACGATGCACGTGGGCACGCAGGTCTGGATAAAATATTTGAGCTCTTGTACCGTCTAGTAGTTGTGACTCAAGAAAAAGGCCGTCATCAGGCTCTTCAGGGAAGATGCGCGCCATTTCTGAAACGCGGGCATCGCTGATCTCCCAGGATGGCGGGGTGGTCGCCTCCGCACAGACTGCATACGTGTAGGCGCTCCGAGTTGGGCGGGTGTCCTGAACCATCGCAGCCGCGTCCGACGTTATACTGTATGCAGATGATTTTTCACTCTCCCTTGACCGCGTGCGCTGTTTTGAGAGCCTTGTCCTCGTATATGGCGAAACACGGGCAGCGGTCTTGGAAGTCCCATTGTCTGTGCGGATGCTCCCTGACGATATGAGTGTCCGCGCATACAAGGCATATGACGGGGCAGCGTTCACGGAGTCCGTCACGAAAGGAATCCCATCCCTCGCGAAAACCATCGCGGCGGTCGTCACGGCGGATGTCCCGATCCGAATCACGTCTGTCCTGGTTGCGAGTGCCCGACCAACCGTTGTCGCGCAAGCCCGAGTCGCGGCCGGACCAACCATTGTCGCGCTGCCGGCGTTCCTCCTCGCGGTAAACGGGACGTTGTTGCCTTGGACCAGATGGCGGGGGAGGAGGGAACATGGACGACGAGCTCGGTCCCGGGCCTAAATTGGATATTCTGGTCAGCAGAGCTGCGAAAGAACCCTGCGCGACTGCGAGCACCGCCTTCCACGCCTGAATCGTGCCGCCGACTTCGGTATTCCAGTGTCCGGCGTCGAAAGCCAAACCAGAGTCGAGGATCTTGTAACGTAACACCTTCTCCTTCGGGTACCAAGTCACAAAAGCGTCTTCGAAGTCTGTTATATCCATGCAACATCCCCAGTCCTCTCGTCGACCTTCCGGTAGCTCCGGTAGGTTCCGAGGCTCCGGTATCATACCGGAGCCTCTGAACCATCCGGAATCATCGGGTTTTTACGCAATGAAGGATTGCTGAGTGTTTCCTGTTTATCCGTCTTCCTGTCTTCTCACTTATTGTCATACGACTTCTCATCAGTCCATCTGACTTGTCTTATTGTCAAGAACCACTCTCCTTCCTTTTATGGAATACAATTAGCTACTTAGTATAAATATGTCTTTAATATGTCTTATACGTCAGATTGATAATTGACGTTGCTTGGCTCACTCCCCTTGCACTGAGTTGCCTCCGTACTCTCCGGTTCCCTCCGGTACTCTGACTTGTCCCCTCCTATCGGATACCTGCCGGCCAGGGTAGTCACTCACCCTTAACCCCCTGTGGTGTTGTGATCCTTCTCCTTATACGTTCCGGACCCTCCGGCCCTCCGACGCTCCGGCATACCGGAGCCTCCGGTTCTTCGGCCTTCATCCTTTGGTCCACTCCGGCTCGGTATATAACAGTATTATCAATCTCACTACTCTGACTGGCAATGTCTCGCCTTCCTAATCCAAATCTACCCAACACGGAACAAATTGAACGTTCCAACACTGGTCGGACTGATCGGGAACCTCGCCGAGAATCCCGTATGTTCAGCCAGATCGTTCCGATGAGTACTCCAGTCCAAGTTCTCGGTCCGTCGATGTACCCGTCCATTCCGGTATCACCCACTCTTCGCTATGCTCCGCAATTCACTCGGAGCACACCTGCGCCGCCTATGCCTTCTCCGACAACTATTCCGGGGTTGGTACTCAACCCCCGGACTCCCGAAAATCTGGTGAGGTATCCGGCTTTGCCCCATCCGCGCCGCGCTGTAGCACTCTCTCGCAGCGTATCTCCCATCATAGGACCTCGTATTGTCGAGGTTCCGGAGGATCCCCGGGAGGTTTCGGAAGACTCCGTACATTCCGGAGGTCACGGCGCAAGCCTTCACTTATCGGAGGATCTCCCCGAACGCAACCCTGCTCCTTCCGTACATGAAGGAGGCAGTAACCACGGCGATGGAAGTGATGGCGGGGGTGGTGGAAATGGTGATGGTGGAGGTGGTGGTGCTGGTCCACCGCCCGGCCCACCCGGCGGTCCACCCGGAGGTGGCCCCGGAGGTCCCGGTGGTCCCGGCGGTCCTGGTGTTCCTGGAGGTCCACCTGGAGGCCCCCCTGGCGGTGGTCCCGGAGGTCCCGGTATACCTCGTGCTCCGTGTCGTGTTCCGACACCTGAGGCCAACGAGGCCTTAATTATGGACACCATCCGGACCTTCCGGGATGCCATCAACGTGTTCTCCGCTCGTCCCGCGGCCCCTCCTCCTCGTTCCAACCGATCCAATCTCCGTAATCCGGACACCTTCGATGGATCAAACCCGGCTAAACTCTCGTCCTTTCTCACCCAGTGCTATTTGCACTTCGCGGAGCGCCCGCAAGACTTTCCGGACGACGATGATCGTATTCTCTACATCATTTCGTACCTCCGGGGCAGCGCTCAGCAATGGTTTTCCCCCAACCTTTACGACCTGACCATCATTCCGGTCTGGGACGGCAACTTCGCCGTCTTCATTCAGGAGCTGTTATATGTCGAGTCAGGCCAAGGCCAAGGAAGTCCGACCTCGGAGTTCGCGGTTTCTCGCAACACTACAATGAATAGAGTGAGCGACTATTCGGTCCGCAGATCCGCACAAGACTATAGTCTGGAGTCACGGAGTTCGGAGTTCGGAGTTGAAGTCCGAATAGAGGATGAAGACAGAGGCTCAACCAACGCCGAGATAGCGAAGAAACAATCAATAATCAAACTGAAGTACAAAACATATCTAACTAGCTTTTTAAACTAAGTACGCTATTGTCTATTGAATACAATAGCGTGCGAGATATTGGTAAGTAAGAAACGTTAAACAATAAGGTAGCAAGGTGACTTAGTAAGGTTAAACAATAAAGGACTTCGGGCTTGGTAAGGATGCCCGAGAAAGAAGTCGGACTAGACAATAAGGCCTCGGAGAAATACAAGTCCGTCGGCCCGATGAGTAATCAGTGATTAGAAGGGAAACGCTCAGTAGACCTTCATAGCGTGAAAACCCTATCGGGAATTGCCGGACCGGGCCGGCCGGTCCGACAAAGCACGGATATAACAGGAGCTTACGTTAAATTTCGGGCCGCATGATCCGGTTGGGGATGCCGAGGACAAGATTTGCGCGTGCCAGATGAAATCCAGCGACCGGATCACCACTTACATCATCGAGTTCGACTTCCTTTCGGTTTTGACCCGGTGGAGTGATAACACCCTCCGGTATCAGTTTTACGAAGGACTTCCCGTCGGATCAAGGACGACATGGTTCATCATAACTATGCCAACACCCTCGACGGAGTGAAGCTGGTCGCTCGCATCATCGATGGCCGGTACTGGAAACGCGAGGCGGAGAAGCTCCGGGAGCGTGAACGCGACAAACCCTCCGGTTCCGGTGGCGGTAACGCTACTGGAGGTCAATCCGGCAACCCAAAACCCGGCAATCGGAACTCCGGCAAGAGTTCCAAATCTTCCAACGCTCCCACGCCTTCCTCCGCTGCTGCGACGGCCGGAGCTACCGGTAACAATGCCGGACGCTCCGGTAACCAGGGTAAAGGCAAGGCCAAGTCGTCCGATGCCACTCCTGCCGCTCGCGCCTACACTGACAAGCTCGACGCCAGCGGGAAGATCAAGCAGGACGAACGCGAGCGCCGCCGGAAGAATAACCTCTGCATGTACTGCGGAGGTAAGGGTCACACAGCCGACAACTGCAACAAGCGTCCTGGACAGGCTAACACCAAAGCCGCCCAGGCCTCGACCTCCGGTACGACCACCCAAGCTCCGGCGGCTCCGGCTACGCCGGCTGCCGCAGCTGCTGAGTCAAAAAATTGATCAGCAACTCGGAATCCTCCACACCTGGTCCGAGTTGCGTTGACTCACGGGTGCTCACCGAGGTTCGTCTCAACGCTTCCGCTCTCCTCCCTAATGCCCTTTACGTCTCTCTCGATATTTCCTCCCTCTGGTCGGACATCTCCGAGCCGGAGCTATGCTCTTCCATTTCCCCATCTCTCCTCTCTCGAGTAGTCGCGGGATTCAACTCCCATGTGCGTGCGCTTGTGGACTCCGGATCATCTCATTGTTTTGTATCATTGAAAGTCTGTGAATCTAATGCTTTTCCCACGTATACGGTGGACCCAGTTCGGGTCCGGTATCTCGACGGCTCTTCCTCCATCATCAACCGGATGCTCCGGTTGTTGCTCCGGTTTCCTTCTGGCGAAGTCCAATACATGGACTTCTTCGTCACACGTCTCGATTCCCCTTGCGATCTGGTTCTGGGATACAATTGGCTCAGCCGCATTAATCCGTTGATTAACTGGTCCGAAGCCACTATCACATTCCGGCCCGATCCCGCAAGGAAATCCCTGTCAACAACCCCGGAAATTATTCCGGGATCTGCTACGGTAGTTCCGATTACGGACGAGGCACCTCCGGTACAAGTCGTTCCGGTGATACGGCTTGTAACTGTGTGCCAGTGTAATCATGCATTTTTGCACTTCTAGTCGCCAACTAGAGCCTCTATCCGGTGATATACAAGTAGAGTCAGAGTGAGCTCCGAGCTGCTGGCTAGGTGTTCACGACGTGAGAGGACTATTGTTTTCTAGATACAATACGGTTTGATCCTTATACCATTGGGGGTTAGTGTGCGGTGTCTGGGACTCAGTGGGCCTCATAGTATTGAATTGACTTCGCAAAGGGTTGGTTGTACTAAAAGCTAGACACTATACCAAGGAGGTAAAAACGCCTAGACTTGAGACACTTGCATGAAGTCCACAGATTGGGCATGGAAGGTCATATATATACACTAGACCCTGGATGGGGTCTAGTCGCGACAACTATAACTTGGTTCGCGAACAGTAGTTCGAGCGAGAATCATGAAACCGAGAAAGCCGAGACATCGGAGATCGTCGGGAAATGATTGCGACAAGTGTCGATCATGGAAGGACGCGTTGCGACGGCAATCACACATAACGAGATAGTCACCAGAATCGATGACAGACACTTAGACCGAAGGAATGAGTGAGACACGTAGACATTGGCCGGACGGCAGTGTCGCGTCGACCAATAGAGAGCCAGACAATATGCCGCAACCTACGTGGTCGCGCGGCCAGTAGTTGAGGCGCGTGCTCGGCTAGCATACGTGCTAGGGCCGGCAGGCCTCGGGAACAAACCAATATACCTAGTATGGGTTCGAGCTGGTCAAATCTAGATGACTAGTCTCGGCCTCGTACTACGAATACCAGCGGCATACCTCCGCAAATTCTGTGTACATCAAATCTCTCTTATATCTTGACTCATTTCTCATTACTATCTACAATTCCTGTATCGTATATAAAGCCTAGCAGATCCTGCGATTCAGTACTGCATCTCCCACCAAAGTAACGGTGTTGGTGCTGGTCTGAGCCTAGCGCAGAGATACGTTATATATAACTATCTTTGTTGTTATCGTTCAAATATAAAGTGGTCTTGTTGGCATATATAAGCTTTAAAGGACTTAAGCCGTGTTCGTGGAGAGTCGCGACATTTGTGTGAAAGGCACCTGTTTGGTTGTTACCTCAGGTCTGCTGTTGGCACTGTTCCAGTGAGTTCAGTCGCAGTACCCGGTCGTTGGCATCCGTTCCAGTGAGTTCGGTCGCGATCACAAGTCTAGATCCAGTGTGGTCTCCGTCAAAGTACGGCAGGAAATCCTATCTAAGTCTAGAGAGACTTATAGGTCTTCGAGATTGCCTTTGTGGTGTCTCAAAGTAGAAAAATATATAAAACCCATATCGCTTCTGTCGAAGTAGATAATCCCTGGTCAATCTTTGACTACTTTGTGCTCATACCAGTCCTAATAAGACTTCTATCGAGTTGGCATTTTTCGAGACACGAACCTGAGAAGTTCAATCTTACCTGTAAACTGCAGGACGACCCGAACTCAATTGTGTGTGTGTGTGTGTGTGTTGGTTGTAGTGTTTTTAGTTGGTTAGTTGCCGTCTAGCAGCTTTCTGATTATCTTCGCGAACATCAGTGTACCCATAGCCACTGTTTCACCGGCTCCGGCGCCTACACCGACTCCGATGATTCCGCCATCTCCCGCTCCTTCCATGGAGACTCCGGAGGCCTCCGGGCCTCGTCCTTTCTCTACCCCTCCGCTTGTGTCTCTCGTGTCTGCTGCGGCTTACCGCTCCATCATTCGAGACAAGGATTGTTGTCAATATACAATGCGCGCCACTCCCTCGGAAGAAGCCCATGCCCGGTTTGCTTCTGCATCTGCTCTGGACACTTCCGGTATACCTTCCGAGTACCAGAAGTTTGCTGACGTCTTCTCGGAGCAGGAAGCTTATAATCTTCCTCCTCATCGAGAATTCGACCTCAAAATCGAGCTCCTGGACGGTGAGGAGCCTCTGGTCGGTCATGTCTACTCCCTTTCGCCTACCGAGCTCGCTGCCCTCTGGGACTTCATCGACAAGAATTTGAAGTCGGGATTTATATACCCGACTCGTTCAAGTCATGGAGCTCCTATTCTCTTCACTAAGAAGAAGGACGGTAGCCTCCAGTTGTGCGTCAACTACCGGGGTCTTAATCGGATTACGAAGAAGGACCGCTATCCGCTTCCTCTCATCGCCGATCTCCTCGATGCTCCCGGGAAGGCTCGCATCTATACAAAACTTGATCTCCGGCACGCATACCATCTTCTCCGGATCGCTCCGGGTGACGAACCTAAAACAGCTTTTCGTTCTCGCTATGGGTCCTTTGAATTCCGGGTTGTTCCGGAAGGCCTTACCAATGCTCTGGCTGCTTTTCAGCGGTTCCTGAACAGTTTGTTCGCGGATCTGTTGGACGTGTACGTCGTCATTTATTTGGACAACATATTGATCTATTCCGACAATTCGCCCCAACATACCGAACATGTTCGGGAGGTGCTCCGGCGCCTCCGGAAGGCCGGACTCTACTGCAAACTCTCCAAGTGCGAGTTCAGTGTCACCACCTGCGAATATCTCGGGTACATCCTGTCGCCGGAAGGCTTCCGGATGTCTCCGGACAAGGTTTCCGCCATCGTAGATTGGTGTTACATGCATGCAAAATGTGTGTAATCATGTATATATAGTCTGCAGCCTATGACAGGATTAACCTGTCATAGTGGCCTTTTGGCTCAGTTGGTAACAGTGTTAGCTCGCAGGCACGTTATGTAACAGTATGACAGGTTTAAACCGGTCGCGAGTTCAATCCCTCTTGGTGGCATTCTTTTGCAGGCTTGGAGCACCTGGGAAATTTGTCATTATTTGAACTCGGCAACGTCCGGCAGGTTCATCATGTGACCTGGGGGTCTACTGTGTATCATGTGGTTCTTGGAAGTGCACCCGGGGTTCCGTCCCCGGTCCGGCCCATTCCTGGGCTTCCGTCCCATTTCGGGACATCTCGGATCCATTCTAGGATCATTTCGCACTTCGAGGGCTCAGTGCCTAATGGGGGGGCACTGTTACATGCATGCAAAATGTGTGTAATCATGTATATATAGTCTGCAGCCTATGACAGGATTAACCTGTCATAGTGGCCTTTTGGCTCAGTTGGTAACAGTGTTAGCTCGCAGGCACGTTACGTAACAATTGGCCGGAACCCTGGAAAGTGAAGGACATTCAGTCCTTCCTTGGGTTTTGTAACTTCTATTGACGTTTCATTTGGAACTATTCGGCGATCACGATACCTCTTACTCGCCTCACTTGTTCCAACATCCGATGGGATTGGACTCCGGTTTGCCAACTCTCTTTCGACACCCTCAAGCATGCGTTTACAGAGGCTCCGGTACTTTCACACTGGATTCCGTTCCGGCAGCTCACTGTCGAAACCGATGCCTCCGACTACACCATCGCCTCGATTCTGTCGATCCTCGGAGATGACGGCGAAATCCATCCCATTGCGTTCCGGTCCCGGACACTCGGTCCGGCCGAACTCAACTACGACACTCACGACAAAGAGCTCCTGGCCATCTTCGACGCCTTTAAACACTGGAGGCATTATCTCGAAGGACCGGAGCTTCCGGTCGACGTCGTAACCGACCACAAGAACCTGGAATACTTCGCGACGACCAAAATCCTCACTCGCCGCCAAGTCCGGTGGTCGGAATACCTGTGCCACTTCAATATGGTTATCCGGTTCCGTCCGGGTAAGCTCGGAGCTAAACCAGATGCTTTGACTAGACGATGGGACGTCTACCCAAAAGAGGGGGATAGGGCTTACAGCCAATTGAATCCTCAAAATTTTCGCCCCATTTTTACTCAAGATCAACTCACCGCGTCGCTCCGGGCCACATTCCTCGAGGAAATCACCCTCCGTTCCTCCATTGTTATGGATGTTGAGAAGCTCTTTTCCGACATTCACACCCACTACAACGATGATCCAGCCGCTGTTGCGGGCATTGCTTCTGCAGCCTCCGGCACTACTCCGCACTGGAAACTCGACCCTTCCAGTATGCTCCAGCTCTACGATCACATTTACGTTCCGGTGGTTTCCAGAGACGCTCCGGACCAGCTCCGCGTACGTGTTCTGCAGAATCTGCATGATCACGAGTTGGCTGGCCATTTTGGACAGAATCGCACTCTAGCAATCGTACATCGCGAGTACACTTGGCCGGAGGTCCGGACCTTCGTCCGGGACTACTGCCGGTCGTGTGTTCTATGCAAGCGCAACAAAAGGCCTCGGCATCGGCCTTACGGACTCCTGAAACCCCTTCCGGTTCCGCTCCGGCCTTGGTATTCCATTTCCATGGACTTCATCGAGCAACTCCCCCTCTCCGGCGAGTTTGACTGCATTTTGGTGATTGTTGATCGGTCATCCAAACAGGTCATTCTCATTCCTTGCGATACCCATATTAATTCGCCGGAGCTCGCTCGCCTCTTCCTCATTCACGTCTTTTCCAAACACGGTGTTCCGGCACATGTTACGTGCGACCGGGGCTCCGAATTCATCGCTTCATTCTTCCGGTCGCTAGGCGAACTTCTCAATATGGAGATCCATTATACTTCCGGTTATCATCCGGAGGCCGACGGTCAAACGGAACGTATGAATCAGACTGTTGAACAATATATCCGCATCCACTGCTCCTATCAACAGGACGATTGGGACCAACTCCTTCCGCTTGTGGAATTCGCTCTCAACAACGCTCCGAATGCTTCGACCGGCATCTCCCCCTTCTTCGCCAACAAGGGTTACAATCCGGCAATCACGGTCCATCCGGAGTGTGACGTTGCAAACATGTACGCCAAGGATTTCGTCGTTGATCTTCAGGAACTGCACCAATTCCTCCGGGAGCAAATCACTTTTGCCCAGGAGCGGTACAAGGAAACCGGAGACCGGAAATGGGCTCCGCAACCTCCGCTTTCAATTGGCGATCAGGTTTTCATCCTCGCGAAATATCTTCACACCAGCCGGCCAACTCCGAAATTCTCGGAGACGTATCTTGACCCTTACAAAGTTATTGGCAAACCCAGTGCCACTTCTTATACCATTCGGCTTCCGAAATCGTTGTCGCAGGTCCATCCAGTTTTCCATATTTCCCAACTAGAACCGCACGTTCCGAACCCATTCCCGGGACGCGAGGAGCCACCTCCGGCAGCCGTAGAAATCATCGACGGCGAATCGCACTTTGAAATCAAGCAAATTGTTGATTCGAAGATCGACCGGAGGTTCCAGACTAAGCTCCGGTACTACGTCGAATGGCTCGGATACGAGAATACCGACGATCAGTACGCTTGGGTTGGGGCGGACGACTTGGATGCGGCCGAACACATCGACAACTTTCACCGGCGCTTTCCGAACAAGCCCGGACCCGAATATTAACTCATCACACAAAATTAAATTCAAGAAAAACAAAATTTCGTCCAAAATCAAAATACAACACTCATTATCCTATTTACAATGTCCTTTTGTCCTTAGGCCTCCAAGGCCTTCACTCCGCGCTTCCGGACACTTCCGGCTTTTCCGGAGCCTCTGGCTCCCCCATCTCCTCATCTGAATTGTCCATCACGAACACTCCATCCTCCTCATGGAATCCGGCTGGGGCTCCCGGCTGCAGCACGAGGGTTTGGAACTCCCTCACCTCCGACTCCCTCTTCACCTGCACCAGAGCCTCCGGTGCTGGCGAAGGAGTAGGAGGTGGAGGCAGGACAGGCTCCGGGTCGGGCTTGAAGGTGTTATATACCGAGCCGGGTTGGACCCGAAGAGTAAATGGCCGAAGGACCGGAGGCTCCGGTATGTCGGAGCGTCGGAGAGCCGGAGGGTCCGGAACGTATACGGAAGAGGATCACAACACCACAGGGGGTCAAGGGTGAGCGACTACCCTAACCGGCAGGTACCCGATAGAGAAGACAAGTCGGAGTACCGGAGGGAACCGGAGAGAACGGAGACGACTCAGTGCAAGGGAAATGAGCCAAGCAACGTCAATTATCAATCTGACGTACAGGACATATTAAAGACGTATTTATACTAAGTATCTAATTGTATTCCATAAAAGGAAGGAGAGTGGTTCTTAACAATAAGTCAAGTCAGATGGGGCTGATGAGAAGTCGTATGACAATAAGTGAAAAGGAAGGAAGACGGATAAACGGGAAACGCTCAGTAATCCTTCATTGCGTAAAAACCCGATGGTACCGGAACGGTTCGGAGGCTCCGGTATACTACCGGAGCCTCGGAACCTACCGGAGCTACCGGAAGGTCGACGAGAAGACTGGGGATGTTGCATGGATATAACAGTATCCCCCTCTTAGGTTCCTCTCCCATGAGGAACCCAAAAGGAATGAGGTTTGTCGAACAATGAAGAAGCGTGGGAAAATAAACAAGATCAAAAAGTCACGTGCTGTTGGTTTTGACTCAGACGTTTCTTTCTTTCGTACCACCACCACCTCCGGTCACCAACACCAAAATTCGATGTCGAGCCACGGAAACAACGACAGTGGGCGCGAGGTGGTCGAGCGACGACTACCGCAGCGACGCCGGCAACGGCAAGAAAACCGGGAAGGGGAAGGCGCGAGCGACCACGACGGAGCTGCGCGAAGAGGCCGCCCAGCGGTTCTACGAGGAGAGGGAGCAGCGCCGGGTACGCCTTATCTCGGCGTACCAGGAACAGGCGGAGGAGGCCGCGCAACGCGCGGAAGTGGCGAATGAGGAGGCCGCTCGTGCCCTCCAGCTCATTCGAGACCTGGAGGCTCTCGACGCGGAGGCTCCGGAAATTCGACGAATTGCCGGTGATTGAAACGCTGAAGTCGGTGTCGCCGGAGCGTGCGGAGGGGGGAGGCTAGGTGGACGAGCTGAACGACGAGGACGACAGCGACGTCGAACGGAGGGGGAGAACGGTGCGTCGCAGTGAAAACCGGAGGTTTCCGGTACTAACGGTTTTGATTTTCGTAGCTTGCGACTCGTGCCGGAGGAGTGGCGAGGTGTGCGTCGTCGAGGGGGACGCACCGCCTGCCGCCGGTGCCGCGCAAAGCACATTCAGTGCAGTCGCGCGGCCCCTTGGACCGCCTCGCGTCAACAAGCGACGCGCGGCACAGGAGGCCCGTGGCCAAGGGTCCGCA